>JABXWE010103288.1:0-57828 GCA_014611495.1 Limonius californicus | reverse complement strand
GAAATGTTTTACGATTTTAAGATAAAGTAAAGCCCGAAACTCCCTGTTTAATAAGCTTATTTTTAACTTAATTTTTGCGTTCGATTTCTAAATTTAAACCACGACATTGCCATGTAAAACTCTTGAAATGTTTACTTTAATCTTTGTTTAATCTATATATTTCAATTTTACAATAAAGTTCAAACTCAACATATCGACTTAAAGACTTTTACATTAAACTCGAATTTTTCGGTCAAAATTCCACATTTCTGCTTTTGCGTTCAAGTTCGATATTGCAATTTAAAATGTAAGACCCTAACATCGATTTAATTGTTGTGCAATCTAGGTTTAGGTTTCTAAATTTCAAATAGAGATTTTGTCGTCAAATTCGAGATCTCAACTTAAAATATATTTCCGCTTTCAGTGTCAGTTACAATTTTTTAATACAAACTTGAGCTTCGAGTTTCGAGATTTTGATATTTACCGGGAAACTTCTACTCTACTTGTAGCTAGATTACACTTTAAAATCGACAATTTGATATTATATCTTGAACTGAAAACGTCTAAATACGAAAAACTCAAAATTAGGACGTTTCAAAATAAATGACAAATTCCAGGATTTATCTTAAATTTCTTACATTTGTAAGAGAATGTAATGGCTGAAATATTTTGTTAAAGCTCGCCTTCATACTCAATCTTTTAAGTTACAATTCTAGATTTAAAACACAACACCATGAAATTCTTAAAATTTTACGTTAATCTCCGTTTAATTAATTAATATATTTCAATAAAGTTCAAGCTCGATATATCGACTTAAAGACTTGTACATTAAACTCGAATTTTTTAGTTAAAGTTGCACATTTCTAGTTTCGCGTTGAAGTTTGAGATTTCAATTTAATACTCAAAATTGTGAACTTTTTAATTGAATCTCTATGAAACGCGAGATTTCTAAACTTAAAATAGAGATTTTGTCGTCAAATTGGCAGTGAAAAATTCCAAAGTTACCATTTAGCTCTAGATTGTAACTTAAAAATAGAGAGTTTACTTCGAACCTAGTCGTTCGAGGTTGAATTGTGATATTCATTGTTATCAATTGAGTTTTCAGTTCAAATACTAAATTGTTACTGTGATCTCTGATTCATCAATATATTTCAATTTTTTAAGTTCGATATATAGACTTAAAGACAAGCTAATGGCTTAGCATCCAAATTTTGAGTTTCAGTTCAAGTTTAAGTTTTTAACTTAAAACGCAAGCTCGTGACTTTTCTTTTTAATCATAACTCGAAATTTAAAATAGTTATTGGGTCGTCCAGTTCTGAGATTTCAACTTACAATGCCGTAAAAAACTCGAAAGTTTCAATTTAAACTCTAAATTTCGATTTTAAAATAGAGAGTTCTATTTCAAATCTAGAGTTTCGGGGTTGAATTG
This sequence comes from Limonius californicus, assembly GCA_014611495.1. Taxonomy (NCBI): domain Eukaryota; kingdom Metazoa; phylum Arthropoda; class Insecta; order Coleoptera; family Elateridae; genus Limonius; species Limonius californicus. Next base: position 56,420 of record JABXWE010103288.1, on the reverse strand, counting down.
TTATATTTTTTATCATGAAATGTTTTTGTTTATATTTTAAGTTGTGTTCAACTCCGCTGGTCGGATTTCGAATATTCGAAATTCGACTACATATTTGAGCTGTCGATTTCAAGTTTGCCATGTTGAAACTTAGGAACTTGAGAATTCAAGTAAAGATTGCGCGACTTGAGTTACTTAAATCGTGGACTAGTGGGGTTCAGTTTAGTTTGAAGATTAGCAGTTTAGGCGTAACAATTCGACTTTAAAATAAAAAGTTCGAGATTTTAAATTCAAAATTAAAATATTAAATTTAATATCAAGATTTGTCATTATTAAGGAGATCTCTAGTTTGCAGTTGAATTTAATAAATAAAACTAGCTGAACCTGTGAGCTACGTCCCACCCTTTGTTTGGTAGAAATATAGTTGTTTGTTTTAATGGTGAATTTTGTTTTTTTCCGTTATCCTGACTATTTTGATATTCTAATGTCTGTAATCTGCGATATTGTTCCATTTTGTACGTGGATTTAACAGAACTATGCCTAATACTATGCTAGAAATAACAATCATCTGAATTGCTTTTTAGGAGAACATCGTTAAGAATACAATACCCATAACGACGTAATTTTCCTAAATACGGTGCGAAAAGTAAGATTTTTACATAAACAGCTATTGAAGTTTATACCTAAAGAGTGAATAATATTACTCCAATTTTAGGAACTCCTAATATTTGTTATTGTTTAATATCTTGAAGAATAGAGCGTTCTATAAATTAACTGCGTATCTGTTTATTAGTTAAAAGATATTAATATTTTAGGTATGAAGCGCTTTCTGGATAGCTATTTATAAGGTATTAAATTCTAACATAGCAATAAGCTCATTGCTGTAGGAACTTTTAAGTTAATTCGTAATGTAATTTCACTACGCAAATTATTGTTGTTACCTAATTTCTATTATAGTCTTACAACGAAGATTTAAATAATCAACTTTCAATTATGTGTAATTGTTAATTAATAATATGTTTAACATATACGTCGGCAGCGATATGAATATGTAGCGGTTTGTGAAAGCTTTACTTCTAAGCCGTCGATATACTTGTATAGGGAAACAACAGTGTATACCTCTGGCTTGAGTTGATCGATTTGAATCATTTTAATAATTCAATGATGAACAGATCGTTTCCGTTTTAATCGTGAATTCCACTAGATAAGGCTAAATTAAAAAATTGGCAGAAAATGTACCCCAAAGAATACCAATTAAATATGCAGTTTTCAATTTGATGGCGAAATATATTCGGATTGGGGTTGGATAAGAGTCAATTTCGGATTTAAATCGAGGAAAATTTATGCGCAAATTACTTCGTGTGACGAACGTTTCTGAACGGAACGAGAATATTGTTAAACTCCATCGAACGCGGTTTTGATGGCACTAAAAGTGGATATAACGAGTTTAGTTTGGAAGAGCACCCAAAAATTGGAAAAAATATTCCTAATCCCGTCTCCTCCAGTTTGCTCAGATAGTTTCCATGGTTTAGGGCAACTTCTATTTCGGATTACCGCCGCTAGTTCCCTGAATGTTCGTTCAATCCGCTTCCAGCAAAAAATAAAGTTCATAAATGACCCGTTTTAGTGTTGCCGATATTAAAATGTCGCTTCTATTTAGAATAGTCACTGATGTGGAGAATAGCCAATATTGTTTTCATTTTCATACACGGTGGCCGCACTCCAATTATCGATCCTGTGTTGCTTCTAATTAAACAATTCCACTCGAATAAGCTCTTTTATTGTACAATTAATTTATAAATGTTAGTCACAACACGACAAACTAACACGAACAGGCTCGAAGCTGAGGGCTATTACCAAAGTTAACAATTAAAATTTTTGAATTCGTCTTTATTGTTTTTGTTAATATATAGAGTGTGTCAGTTAAGTTGTTCCCCCTTGAATGTCGTTGACGCAACCCAACATACATGTGTCACAGCAACTAAGATCATTTAATTTTGTATAGCATAGAAATGGATCATAGTTACTTTCTTTCAAATTGTTTTCATAATGTAGTGAACCCTTGTACTAAATGTAATTATAATAGTATTTAATAAGAAATATACCCACTGATGAAACCTTACTATAGTACCGTGAGAGCAATAAATTGATTACAGCAAAAGTTATTACAATTACATATTACTATATTGTTAATTTAAAGATGTTAACAGTGGAACATAAAATTTTCTTATTAAAATCTTATTTTCATAATAGTAAAAGTATGAACATGATGAATGGCAATCTTTATTTCAAACCTGTATCACAGAATTTCAATAGCGTTATCCAAATGAGGCTGCAAACTTCACTTATAATAACAATTTCTATCAAACTGCCGAGATTATTGTGAATAATTTAGGAGAAAGTGGGAGCGTTGAAAGGAGAACGGGATCAGGAAGAAAAGAATTCCAGAAGTTATTGATAAGGTTAAGAATATTATGGAAGCACCTGAAGAAATTGAATTGTCTAACAGCACTTGTCGGACATAAAAAAAGATTTGAGCATGTTTACATATAAAATGCAAATGATGCATCAACTTTTACCGCGTGATTTCCAACCTAAACAAATTACTGTCCCTGGTTCTTAAACAACATAAATAATAATGACATATTGAATCTTACTTGGTTCAGCGATGAAGCCTGGTTTCACCTCAATGGCTACATTAACAGCTAAAGTATGAGAATATGGGCAACAGATAATCCGTGTATGTTTGAGGAAATACCGTTACATCCAAAGATCGGTTTATGGTTTAGTATTTTAAGAAGACGAATAGTTTACAACTTTTTTACAGAAAATATAACTGCCGATTATTATCTTCAGAATATCTTAGTCCCCTTTTCAATGAACTTCATGATGAAATTAGAAATGGTTACTTCCAGCGGGACAATGCCACATTACATACTGCTAATCGTGTCATACACTTTTTACAGGAATTTTATGATAATCGGTTAATTAGTAGAGATTTGTTTCCACTAAGATCACTGGATCTTACAGTTCTAGACTTGTTTCTATTCCCATATCTAAAAACCAATATTGTTTAGTAATAAACCACAGAATCTAGAAGATTTACAAATGCTATTTCACAAAAGTCAGATGAACCTTTGATACTCTGGTGAATGTGTTTGAAAATCTTAAGAGATGCTTAGAAAACAATGGTCAACATTTTCAACATCTTCTGTAAAATTCTTTATTTATTTTGTTCTGTAAATGTGTATGCAACAATAAGCGTTTATTTACATAGCCCATAATTGCATAACCTCACTACTTCGACCACAGGGACAACAGGACACTTGAGACGGCAATGTAACCTTCAATATAGCCAACTAAAAGTATAGACAAACACTGGCAAAATAAAGTATTAATTTTAAATTTATATTTAAATAAATAACCTAATAAAATTTTAAATATAGACTGTCAATTATTAATATATAACAGTTAAAAATATTTATAATGTTTACGTTTTTTAATTACATATTAGTTTAAGACAATACCTTCAAATTCCACTTTCACACATTTTCTAATTCGTTTATAAAACAATCTTCGGACACTAGTAACACTGTTGTACACGCCTCGATTATTCTATTCTGTAAATGTTTATTTAGTACCGGAGTACGGTATATTACTTTTTTAATTGTACCCCAAAGAAAAAATGTTAGTGGACTTATATCGCAACTTCTTGGTGACCATGGATGTGCAACTCCTCTTCCAATCCATTTTCTCTAAATACATTATTTAAATAATTTCTACCAATACAACTGTACTGGTCAGGATAGCCATCGTGTGGTTATCAAAGTATTTGTCATGCACTCAGTTTTACATCTTCCAACAACTAGTATAAAATGTTTTATAGGAAATCCAGGTAACGTTGTCCAGTTAAATTCACATGGAGGAAGTGTTATCCAATAATATTCTTCTATTTTATTGAATATATAATTACCTAGATCAGCATATTAATGCTATACATAGGTGATATACTAATATACAAATTACATTAAGGGACTAAAATCTGAGTTACTGTAGTTACGTGTCACGTATAATATGGTAAAGCTGTTTACATTACTTTTAACAGAACAAGAAACTCACTTGCATAAATAACTTTACTTGACCCATCTGTGGGGAAGAAGGTATACATCGTTTAAGTCTGCTGCTCTCTTATGGAGTACGAGTATGAAGTCAGAAGTGGAGTGCACCGCTGCATTTACTGAAATTGTTAAAACAATATATGGATTGTTGCCTTAAAGCGCTTGGGTGATTGGAATGTGCAGCTCTTGGTGAAGTTAAGTATTTCTAACAAACCAGCTAGCATTGTACACTATTCTGAGAATCATATTCTGTAGTGTCTGAACTTTTCTAATATTAGTTTTACTTTTATTATTCTCCAAATCATTGATCCACACATTATTATAAGCTTAATAAGAGGTACATTGAACAAGGAATCTTTAAAGGTGCTTATCTGTTTAAAAGCGGATATAGTAGCGACAGCCGGGCATATTAAGCTTTAAGTTATTGGTTAATGTGTTAACCGCACGTCAGGCGTTTATCGAGTGAAATCCCTAGATATTTAACAGCCCAATCATCTACGTTCCATTCTATGGGTTGGTGGATCGGGTTATCAGCGTTTAATGTGATTCTCCATTCGTTGCACCAAGACTGAAAGACATCCATAGCTGCCTGTAAGCCGCTTACTGTCATTTGCAAGTTGGAGTTTTGAGCCATAAATGCTGTATCGTCTCGGAATGATATCATTATTTCCACATTGTTGCGGATTAGTATGTCGCGAACAAAACGATTGTATAGAGTTGGTCCCAAAACTGTACCCTGCGGCACACGGTTGCATTCCGATATTTTAGAATTTAGTTTTACACTGAAAGTTCTGTCACTTAAGAATGATTTTTGAACCGGTATGATAGCTTGCCGTTCAATGAATATTTGAACCTCAGTTAGTATAACAGGTTTGATAGTATAGGGAACAAACTAATCGGCCTGTAACTGCTAGATTAGCTTTTCTCCCTTTTGGGCTTATTTCTGCATGTTGCCAATAATTGTGGAAGAACTCTACCGGTATGATAGCTTGCTGTTTAATGAATATTTGAACCTGAGTTAGTATAACAGGTTTGACAGTATAGGGAACAAACTAATCGGCCTATAACTGCTAGATTAGCTTTTCTTCCTTTTGGGCTTATTTCTGCATGTTGCCAATAATTGTGGAAGAACTCTACGGGTACGATAGCTTGCTGTTCAATGAATATTTGAACCTGAGTTAGTATAACAGGTTTGATAGTATAGGGAACAAACTAATCGGCCTATAACTGCTAGGTTAGCTTTTCTCCTTTTTGGGTTTATTTCTGCATGTTGCCAATAATTCTGGAAGAATTGTCTAAAGATGCCATCGATTTTTTTGTTAGGTTTTAAGTATAATATTTGGTACGAAGTTATGCCCTAGAGACTCTTTAGGGTGTGGTTCAGATATAGGCTCAGCAAACTCTTTGGTGACACGGATACAATGCAACGTTAACGCTTCGTATTAGTAGCTTCGATCTCAGCATTTTGCTCTAGGTACTCATCGTTACCTGGATTGGGTTGCAACACATCTTTAGGGTATTTAGCAAGAAGCTCGCATTTGTCTTGATTGCTTTCATAGATCAGTGCGTTACTTTTGTGCTAGATATTTTTTCATTTTTATGAGGAATACGTTTAGTGACTATCCATAATAAGTTGCTAGACTCGTCTACTTTCGAAACATAATAAGGATAGGTCTATATTCAATATTTGTCGAAGTCTGCTTTCACTTGATGAGTAAGTTGATTTACTATTATGCCACACCAAACATTTACAAAACAAGCTCTTTGAAAATGGGTACACGTAGTCAATGCGGATTCTCTTGTGCGTATTAGTGCGAGTTATGACTATTCACTTCAGCATTGTTTGAGAATTTTGCCTCATCTCTAACCATTACACAATTTCGTAAATCGTAAAGGAATTATAAAATAAATTACAACATTTCAAACTTCTCTTAGTCATTTCCACACAGTTCGTGCAGTAACGTGGCATATGAAATACATTCGTTTTCAGAATTCTTCTAACTTAAGGTTGATGGGGATTCTCATTCACTGCTTCTAACACTGATAGTTCATTTTACATGTGTGTAATCGTTCTAGGCCTACATCTTCTGGAATAAACAAATTTACTTCCGTTTCTAAAACAAGATTCGAGACGTTTGAATTTTTTTTCAGGCGGTGGTTTTCAGTTGGGTAGCGCCAAGTATAGAAATTGTAGGCTGTAGTCCCATTTTCGGGGCTTTCACTAAAAATAATCAACAAATCTGTTCTGTAGTCATTTGAAAATTTTTTTTTCCAAAATGTTAGTAAATCGACTTACATTGTCATAACCAGGCAACGTTGATCTATTTAATTTAATCAATGTATGTTGGGTTGCGGCAATCACAATTAAGGGGGAATATTTTAGTTGGCCCACCCTGTTCATAAGTTTACATACGCTATGGTGGTAAGGTATGGAAAAGCTTCCAATTGTTTGTATAATTTATAAAATACTTATTTCTTTTTCCTGAGTAAAAACGTTTGTGGAAAAATCAATCAAAAGATTTATTTAGAAAACAGTCACGAAAGGTCTTTACATTATCAACCATGCTCTATTTACGCAACAAATTCTAATTGAACATTATTGATATCGCACACTTGTGACTTGTAGAACATTATTTTTTATTAAATCCTAGCTATCTAATTATAATTTCCAAAATAGTATACACATCTCTAAATAATCATTTCCAATATATATTTTTTTCAATTCTGATGTCAATAACCATTCGTATCCATTGAACTGTCTTGTAATTATTATGACGGATGGTGGAAAGAGACTTCAAACTCATCAAAAGTGTATCCGTTATTTAGTGACAATTATCCGCAACGAGAAATAGTTACACTTGAATGGTGAGTATAGTTGACAGAAAAGATGTTTAAACGTAGTTATTCTAGGGTACCAAAAGAAATAAAACTCAATGTGTTACTTACAGTACAACACACCTATCACGATTTGTTAAATCCGATTAGACAATAACATTGTATATTGTATTATTAAACTTCTGAATAATCAAAAATAAGATCCTAATATTACATTATAGTGTAGCTATTAGATGATGATCCGTCCATAGATTAATGAGAATGAAAAGTGAAAAACTAAATTTAGCTTAAAATACTCCAAATTCCCAATATTGAGCAAGAGAAACATGTTAAACGTGAGAACCAATATCCTGAAAATGTCAAATGTGGGACAGGAATTGGGAATATGATAATAGGTCTAATTTGGCACAGATTTGGTGATACTTGGAGTTTAGTTCCGTGTATAATAAGGGCTTTCCCAATAATGTCTTGGTTCCGTCTGAGGGTAGCTAAAGAGCAAATACTCATCAAAATGAAGCTAATGTATTGTTCCTGAACTTAGAATAGTTTGTTTGCCTGAATGAAGATGGCAGACTGTAGAAATTTCACACTGCATCCGATAGGCGGGAATTTGTGGGACGTAACCTTTGGAGTAAATGTGTGGTAGTAACTCAGTTGGCAAAGCGCTGGCTGTCTGAGCAAAACGGCGATTCTGGCTTGGGTTTAACTACCCCAGTATTGGCAAGTAGTGTGTAAAAATCTTGTGCTGCAACCCACCACATACCATTCCTCAATCCAGTTAGCAATCATGAGATCTTAATGCTAAAACGTTCTCTGGAATGGTTGTCGTTCAGATGTTTCTACCTTAGCGCTGAGGAGAAGAGGTCTATGTCCAAGAGTGTGATGAAAACTGTAGATTTTATTTAGACACGTTTGCTACTTTCTTTTCTGATGAAGATGGTAATGACCCACCTGATTATAGCGTTTGGTATTAGCAAAACGGTGTTCTACTTCATTATGCCACCTATTGCATTTTTCTTGACATATTTTGCAATACATATATCGATTAGCTAAAACCAAAATAGCTGTCTGTCAGATTTCTCGTTCCAATCAATTATTTCCTAAAATGTAAACTTTATCCAGATTGATGTTACAGTGTTGATGTTTTTAGAAAAACGTATGTAACATCAAATTATATCCCATGGTACTGTTAATATTTAAAAAGAGTTTTCCGTATTGGAAATTTTCACGGTGTATATAAAGATTACATGGTATTTTGAATAGGGTTTTGCTGATTTTACTTACTCCCAGTATGGGAATGTATTGTGATCGTGAAAGTTTTCGATATTGGGACTTTGAAAAATACGCGGAAAAATACGGAAATACGCGTTTTGGACCTCTAGCAACCCAAAAAGTGTATGTGTATAATGCTCTGCATCTCAAAAACTATTGGACCTATTTTTCCGAAATTTTATATACAGAGGAAGAGATAATTGGACACGTTTTTTGGTATCGTTTTTCCTAATATCAAGAGGTTTCATAGGACATGTGAATTCAAATCGAATAATGTTTCGCCAAAATATCTAGCTTCACGACTAGCACCGCTATGACTTTCAATTATTTAGTACCCCTGAGGCATTAAAAATGTAGTGTGCAAAATAAATTTTGAAGAAATCAATTTTGAAAATAAGGCACGAAGACCTAAAAAATTGTTTACTCCTTATTAATGAAGCTCGAATCTGAGATAGTATGAATTTTTGAAGATTTCGACTTTACTCTATGTTTATTCCATCTGGAATTCGGATTGAAATATGGAAAGCTGTTTAATAAATTTGACATCAGACGCTAAAACAACTAAGAAAACTATAAACATTTTGAAATTAGCAAAATATATTGTTTAAAACATATTGAAGAAAACCACGTTACAAATATCCCTGTGTTTCAACTCTTAAAATACATTATTTAGATAAAACCAGACTAAACCGTCTCACATAATAGCTGATGCAAGAAATACAAGAAATGAGAAACGAATCGGTGAACACCTACCTTAAATACCTGATAAACGATAAAGATGGTGACTATTCGATACGAAGATGCGAAATACAAAAGATCGAGGAGTGGGTCGAGAAAAGATCAGAATGGAATAGCCATATATCAAGGATGGACGATACCAGAATAGGGAAGAAAGCTCGAGACCTATCACCTAGGGGTAGGAGATCACCGGGTAGACCAACAAAGAGATGGAAAGAAGTGCTGGAGTAAAACAAGCTATTAGCTTATAGAGAAGAAGAAAAAGAAGAAGAAGACTATTCGATATGTAAGTAAGGCAACCAAAAAAAATCAAAAGTCCGATAACTCAGGTGCCACCACTAAGAACTGAAAACGGTTGTGCAAGAAACCTCAAGCAGAAGGCAAATGCGTTTGCAAACTATTTCTAAAAGATATTTCAACCGAATGAACAACAAGTACAAAATGAAGCACTGGATGCGGAAGATGGAAGAGAACAGGAAGAAATAAAATTGGTCACTCCACGAGAAGCGTTAAACGACTTTAAGGAAACATAAATCCAAAAAAGCTTTGAATTAATAACAGGAAAAGTATTAAACACCTACCTAAAAACGGAGTACTAAAATTAACTAACATAATAAATGCAGCATTTCGACTAAAATAGGTAACCGAAGTCTTAATGATACAGAAGCCAGAAAAACTGCCGAATGAAACAGCATCATATCAGCCCGTCTCGCTCTTACCGATAATTTGAAAGCTATTTGAAAAACTATTACTCAAAAGGCTCAAACCAATAATAGAAAGAAAAGAACTGATACCAACACACCAGTTTGGATTCCGAAACAAACATCCAACTGTAAAACAAGTTCGCAGGGTAATACATACCATAGAGAAAAGTCTTGAGGAGAAAAAGTCTACTCAGCAATCTTGTTGGATGTTATGAATTAAGGGAGGGGTACCACAGGGTAGTGTACTTGGGCCAATACTATACCTATTGTACACCAACGACATCTCGTCAACCAATGAGATAACAATAGTCACGTTTGCAGACAATACTGCAATACTAGCGGTAGGCGAAGGAAGGAAGTGACATTTGTAACGTGATTTTCTTCAATATGTTTTAAACAATATATTTTGCTAATTTTAAAATTTTTATAGTTTTCTTAGTTGTTTTAGCGTCTGATGTCAAATTTATTACACAACTTTCCATATTTTAATAAATGTAAGAAGTAGCAGCAGCAGAAGCAGAAGAAGTCAGTATTTAAATACCACAACTAAAATTTGGTCTATGGAATTTTTACTTGCTGTTTATCTTATTTTTTTGGTAATGAAAATTTTCTTATTTTTCTTAATCCACTTTCAAATTCTCAACGATAATGATACACCCCTCTCCAATACATTAGTTCCCAAAATACATTTGTTTCAATTATATATTTCACGGTCTATTCAAGAAAATGACATTTCAACCCTTAAAATACACTTTCTACCCCTCAATAATAAAAATTAATTAAACCTATTTCGCTATTAAATTTAAACAATGATATCGAAACTGCGCTTTTGACTATTTCATCACCCAAAATATACTTTCCAACTTCTAAATAATGAAAACGTCTGTAAAGGTTATTTTTTGTCTCCCATATACGAGAATTATATAAATAATAGCCTGATAAGGATATCCTCTCTCATCAATAATATCAATAATAATACCCATCGAAGCAATTTATTTTTATAAATACACAGAGACGATTTCAAGTTTGAGGAAGTCTAATTGCACTGTTTTATTGATTTTTGATATGCAGTAAGTAGGAATCGAAACCATTAGCTATGGCCTAAGGACTTTTGATTACTTAATTGGTTAAACTGATTTAACCAAACAATATTGGATAGAATAAAGCAGTCAAATCGATGTTCATTTTCAAATTGCCTTAGTTAATAGAAGAATACATAATTTCTTTAATAGCAAAATCAGTTTATAAATTTCAACGGAAGCTCATTCTCTTGTTACCTATTTTCCTAATGAAGCAAGATTCGCATTCGCCAGAACTCCCTTTCTTGTTTATAATTATTAGCTCATTACATTAATTTCCCAAGAGTGCTGAAACAGTTTCTTACTATTGATCTTAGAAAAATTGACCTTCATAAACAATAGACCTTGTGGTAATTTGTTACAGGGGTAGTTCCAATGGCTGGTTATATAAATTCTATTGAATAAACTATTTAATTTAGGTAAATTAATTAGATTAATTCTATAAATTGAACTAGTTATATATCAAAATGAATTGCTATAACGACCAAATTTCGAAGAGCTTCCACTAAAAGGGGATGAAATTTCGCAAATTTCTGCATTTTGTTTAAATAGTACCAGTAAACAATGTACTAAAATTTAAAATATGCCATTGAAAGGTCGTCTGGAAGTTGATTCGAATTAAATTTTCTAAAAGTCAAGCGATTATACGTCGTAATTCTGAAATATGAAAAATCTAACCTCACATTTCTCCTGAGTTTACACTCTCGGTATATTTTGTTTGTTTTTTAAATTAGGCTTCTGTTAGCCGTCAAGATGAACTAAATGCTGTACAAAAATCGATTATGAATGTCTCTCAAGAAATTTAAAAATCGATAGGGTGTATATATTTCATAACTGATATAATATATCAAGTTGAAATATAAGAAAACGGAGCTTTTTCCGTTTAATTTATCCTGTCGCTTCAGCAAAAGCTTTACATTTCCCTGTCTCTAGAGGGATCTAGAATGTGTTAATATTTTATAATTGAAACTAATAAAGTATAATAAATTAAACGAAAACGGGTGTAACTAGGAGGCCGATAATACCATTAAGAGACCGATAGTTCTATTAGGGGCCGATAATTCTATTAACAAGCCGATAATTTTATTAAGAGGCCGATAATTAATTTTTTCAATGAATATACTGCAGTTATAAGTTTCGCTGGAGATTCCCAGTATGTTTTAATATGTTTACGTTATTTGAGCGCCTTTTCCCTAATGGAAAGAAATAAATAGCTGCAATTAAACACTGCTCTGTTAAGAATCCCATAATAAACTGTTTCTAACAAAGTTTTTTAAACCGATTTAAACACTGAATAGGCTGTACATATTTCATAAGTGTTACAATACGCCATTCACCAGGGTGAGAAAAGAATTCTTTTTCCATTTCACTTATTATGTAGTTTCAACAAAAATTTTGCGTTTTTCCCAGTAGATTTTCCGGGCATGTCTTGGCACTTTATTTTAATTTAAGTCTCCCTTTGCGAAGAATCCAACAGTAACAAAAAAGTGTAAAACTAAAATGTGCCATTCCCAGGCCTATAATTTCATTAAGAGGAGCCGAAATTCCATGGATAAATTAGCTGTTGTATTACAGGCTGATACTTTTCTTTTTAAATATATACTTGTAGAATATTATAAATTAATGCAATGCAAATTTTGCATGATATTTCGACGAACCTTCCCTGTCTATTTTGCTATTGGGTTTTATGGTACCACAGAAAGTATTTTTTGAAAAAATTCAAATTTGAGTTTTTAATAGAATTTTTGCATTAAAATTGCAAACGTTTTTGATACTAAAATAGCTCTTAAAATCGCACGCTCCGAAATTGTTTGATATTTTCAAAAGCGGCCTATGATAAAATTTTATAACGTGCCCGACAGAAATTGCCTTCTTAGATCCGGTGGTCGTAGGATTAATTGATCGTGATTCGTTAATCGTTGCAGGTAGTTTTATCATCGCGTAATAACGTCCATTGCGCTTTGATAATGCTACATGCAACGGTGGTTAGCGAAACGTTAGCATCAATCAATTCTACGACGACGTAGTCAAACCCCAAAGAAATGACTTCATTAGATACAAACCGCATACAGATTCTATTAATTTTCGAAAATGTTACGATTGCAACCAACATGTTTAATTTTGAAAGAAAAGTATGCAAGCTTCCGTCACTGTAAAACCATTTTACTTCCGATTAGAATACAGAATAACCACTATAGATTTTCATTTACAAATACACAAGGTGATATCACCTTCGGCAATAGCACACGTGATACGTAATTCTAATTCGGTTTAAACTTGCAAGTACGGTTGCATCGATGTTTTGGTAGTGTAGTAGTGTTCAACAATGTTCAAGACGTTTACGAGCTAGCCAACAAGGTATATATCAACGCCATCTGGCGGAAGGTATATAGGTAATATAATATACATAATAATATATAATATATGTATATATAATATATATTTTAAAACTTGATTGTACAGAAGTAACTTGATATATATTGCAAGTTGTGAGTTTCTTCCCAGCAGCTAACACATTTTCCTATATTTTATATTTAGTTTTTCTCTTTTCTTCTTTATATGCTCTTTCCATAATAGTTTGCTGATGAATAGATGCTGTTGTTGAGTGTCACTGGCATGTAATCCTCCTTCTTGTTCATGGAGTTGATATGCACTGACTTGCTTTCGTCTAGTTTCATTCTCCATCGTTTTGTCCATCTGCCCACCTCGTTTGTGGATTGTTGTAATGTTTCTGCCGTTTCTTCAGCTCCTTCGAGTACCGCTAGTATTGCAGTGTCGTCTGCAAACTTGGGTATTGTTATCTCGTTGGTTGATGAGATGTCGTTGGTGTACAATAGGTATAGTATTGGCCCCAGTACATTTCCTTGAGATACCTCTTCCTTAATCTCGTAAAAGTCGGAGTATTCCTCTTATTGCTTGATCCTGAATAGTCTGTTTGCGATGTAAGACTTTGGAAGTTCAGCAAATTGTTTAGGCAGATTTTTTTCTAGTTTATGATGTAGTACTTGGTGCCAGCCTGGGCAACATCCAAGAAGATTGCTTAGCAGACTTTTTTCTTTTCAAGATTTTTCTCTATGGTATGTATTACCCTACGAACTTGCTCTACAGTTGAATATTTGTTTCGGAATCCAAACTGGTATCAGTTCTTTTCTTTCTATTATTGGTTTGAGCCTTTTGACTGATAGTTTTTCAAATAGCCTTGAAATTATCGGTAAGAGCGAGACGGGCTTATATGATGCTGTTTCATTCGGCAGTTTTTCTGGCTTCTGTATCATTATTACTTCGGCTACCTATTTTAGTCGAAATGCTGCATTTATTATGTCAGTTAATTTTAGTATTCCTTTTTTAGGTAGGTGTTTCAATACTTTCCCTGTTATTAATTCAAAGCTTTTTTTGGATTTATGTTTCCTTAAATTCGTTTGACACTTCTCGTGGAGTGACCAATTTTATTTCTTCCTGTTCTCTTCTATCTTCGCATGTTGTTCATTCGGTTGAAATATCTTTTAGAAATTGTTTGCAAATGCATCTGCCTCCTGCTTGTTGTTCCTTGGCCAACCGTTGTCAGTCCCTAGTGGTGGCACCTGAGTTATTGGTCTTTTAATTTTTTTGGTTGCCTTATATATCGAATAGTCACGATCTTTGTCTTTTGTCCGGTATCTAAGGTAGGGGTTCACCGATTCGTTTTGCATTTCTTGCCTCAACTATTATATGAGAGTCTGGTTTTATCTATTGGGGTTTTGGTTTGTTGTCATTTTCACCTGGCTTTTCTGTTTTCAGTAACTAGCTCCCTGCTTTCCTTGGGGAAATTGTTGTCTATTGTTTTTGTTTTAACTTTTGGAGTGCTGCGCCAAGCAGCTTGTTGAATGTCCACTACAAGTTTTTCAGATTCGTGGTCCAATTGTTCCGTATTTCTCAGCTGCATGTTCAACTGAACTCTGTCGTTTAATTCTTCTTGAAACGCTTTCCAATCTTGTGTTTGTTAGTCACTTTTGGGTTACATTGTTTCTTGATTATGTTTCCGCTAAATGTTAGAATTATTGGAGAGTAGTCGGAGCTCAGATCAAAGTTCTCTTCGATGTTAATAAAGTTTGCTGAAACTTTCCTGGAGATGAAGAAATCAATCAGGTCCGATATTTTGTTTTGATCTGAGGTCCAGTAGGCAGGTTTCCACTTAGAGTGGTAGTTACAATTCCTTTCCTTTGCGACTTCATGCAGTTCGTTTCCTTTAGTTGTGGTCAGTCTTGTATCCTAAATTAAATTTTTAGTCTTGAAGGCTCTTTTAACGATAAATCGTTATCCTAAGCTAAGCAGGCTTAAATAGTCTTTTTCTTCAGGTTGTACGTTGGTGGGCATCATTCGAATTGAAACACTTATCATATCGTGGTACAAATTTTTGTATACCTTCACCATAGTAAGTAGCTGCCTGTTTCGAAATCCAATTTTAACCGTTCTTTTGAGGTCGTCGTCGTCCATCTTAAGATGGAGGAAGAGCTGACAATCACCCGGCGTTAAGTCGGGACTACATACTTGTTTTTTTTTCTGTATTGTCCTGCTCGACTTTCTTAGTCTCTATTTACACGTAACTTGGACATACATCTGGAAAACCCACAAAAGTCGTAGACGTTTACACGTTGTCTTTAAGGAGACGTCAGCTGTACACAGCTGGTATCAAATCTTGGTTAGGTAACATTTGTACCATTTTTAAGTCACTTTTACAGATCTATTCCATGCGATCAATATTAAAACATGATCTAAAAAAAACTAATTTTTTGTATCAGTTACGGTTACAATCGGATATCTTCGCTTGCTTTTTCAGGAACGAAAATTGGACCGCTATCTATTTTGTGTTCAAGACTGATGACTCACCGAAATTCGAGATGCGCAAACTCCGATGACTATTCAGTCCCAAAGGCATGTGTAAATTGGAACTTAAGGTTTTAACATACACATCTGAATTAATTATCGTTCCAAGAAAGCAAAACCTCACATCATGCACATTTCCTGTCTTAAAAAACAGTAGCCTAAGCTTTCGGTTCTCTAATCGTTGCTTGAACTTTTTCGCTTTGGGAGAACCTGTAGGCTTCCACTGCAGTGATTGTTGTTTAGTTTCAACATTTGTGCACGAAATCTAAGTATCGTCGCCAGTCCCAATGTGATTCAGGTACTCATCGCTATTAGTTTTAAAGCGATGCAGGAAGGTCAGTGCATAAGTCATTCGTTAATATTTTTGGCACACATTTCGCACAAAGTTTGTGGCACTGCAACTTGGTTATAACAGTTTTATACAGTACCGTACGAGAAATTTAGGGATAGTTTGTGGCTATTTCCGAATATTTCAAACGTTGATCTTCACGGATTCTCATATCCACATTTTTCGCTTGTTGACAACAGGAGATCTCCTTCGCTCCTCATAGAGCACCGTTGTTCAGTCATCTCTTAAATTGCTACATGCTTTCATGCCTAAATGATGAGAAAAAGTACCACAGCGCGCACATTACACTTGGCGGGATTTTCAGTGGTAGTAATGCTTTATTATACAACTGAATCTTCTTCTTCGAGTGCTTTATCTCTTATGAGATAGAACAACCTTCTCTCATATGCGCAAACATAAAGGACCTACAGCTTAACGTGGACTCCCAACTACGGGAAGTGTAAACACTTCTACTACAGATTTCTTTTTATAATACATTTATTAGAAATCAGAATAATTATACAATATTCTATAAGCCAATGTTATGGCAGTAAAATGACTTGTTGAGAATTACACCCAGTGGTGTAATCTCTTAATACAATATTACATGTAGGGTAAACATGTTATTTTTACATTTAGTATTTACATTAATTTACTACATCACTTGGCCATTTCCTCTTCAGCCTTCTGTGAAATGTTCTATCTAGTAAGGGTTGTACTGCCTCGTTGGGGTGAGCTGCGAGTTTATTTTGGTGATTTCTGGCATATTGAATAATATCATCGGTAACATACGAAATATTTAAATCTTCGTGCAGAGTACGCTTTGATACGTACCAGGGGGCGTTTGCAATTAAGCGTAGTGTTTTCGATTGAAACCTTTGCAAGATATCAACATTGGATGAGCTGGAGCATCCCCACAGTTCGATTCCATACGTCCATATTGGTTATATAATAGCTTTATACAGTAGCAGTTTATTTTCCAAAGATAAACACGAGTTTCTTCCAAATAGCCAGTACATTTTTTTAACTTTAAGGTCCATTTCTTTCCTCTTTTTCTGAATGTGAGTTTTGCACGTTAGTCTTCTGTTTAAGCGCATACCGAGATATCTAACTTCATAGATTGTGGTATTTCAGTGTTAATAATTGTGACAGCTGGACATTGTTGGGGCCGTAAAGTAAAGGTTACGTGTGCAGACTTACTTTCGTTAACTCGGATCTGCCATTTTTGCAACCATTCAGATATGAACGTTTACGTGTTCTTGTAGGTACTGGGTAGCTGTTTCTGGGCTTTCATTACACGCAAGAATGGCGGTATCATCCGCGAATGTCACTGTTACAGTATTAGGTGATAATGGTAGATCTGCAGTGTAAATAATGTAGAGAACAGGACCCAACACACTTCCCTGTAGAACTCCGGAATAAATTCGGTGGTAATTAGATAAGAGTTACTAGGCAGATGCCTCGCGTTACGAAGGAGAACGACCGTTAAAAATTCGATGTTCTGATACGGGGAATGGAACCCCAGACCTTCAGCGTAGAAGCCTAACGCGCTGACCTCTAGTACATGACCATCTCTTATACAACTGAATACAATGACATAGCTACGGTAAAGTGACGTGTGGCTAGCTCATCGACCACTAAAGCACTCCCATTCGGTGGGAATATGTAAACAGCCTTTAGTTTCCGAATAAGCTTTGTATTAAGGTCTTCTGACTGTTACGTTTTGTCCTTATGAAATATGAGGAGGGAATCCGTTCCCATACAGTTTGTCCCGTTGCGCAAACAAAAACTAACTTTCACATAACCTTTTATGAAATGTTTTATTAGCAAAAAATATATACGACACGAACACACCACTCATCTTACAAGCGCATCGTTCTTTAATTCTTATAGAAATTCTGAAAGGTTTCGTTGAGTTTTCCTTTTCCCATTTTCTGTTACTGCAGTAATCAATAAAGTTCAATTTTCTGGCCGGCGTAGTATACTATGGAATCCGTTTTTAACCAAAATTGGAGCTGGGCCTTTGATGTAGTACTTCCAATTATTGGTTCCTGAATTTTCTAAGAAATGAAATGTGTACGCCGGTTCGCATAAAAATAATTTCGAGATACTTATATTTATCGAAGCCATTTAATTTGTTTTCTCAAACGTAATTGCCTCTGTGGCAAGAAGCATAAACACAAAGGAAATTCGCTTCCCTCAAAGTCTAAGGGTCTAGTTATCGTTAACTATACAAGTTTCTACATGAAGCTCTTAGCTAAATGCAGAAGCTGAAGTGAACATCCGCCATGGCAGGGAAAAGCAAAGCTCACGTTTCCTACTAGTTAAATAATGTCAAGTTCATAAGATAGCTTCAGTTCAAACTTTGTCATACGCAAGCATTATACGAGCTGTAGATATTCCAAACATACATAAGTCGTGAGTTTTCTCCAAATTGTTTATTACCTTAGCGAGTAAAATTTTTGATACAGGTTGAGTTGCTTTCTCCGCATACCCTACTGCAAAATTAAACTTAACAGAAAGTTTAATAATGCCTCCTTTGTGAGCACTACAACGTCGTCTTCAGCTATTGTTTGGCCGTAGAAAGGCGAATATATTACACAATATTCAAAATTTCTGCTTAGAATATCGAATAAGTAGGTATTGTAAATGCGCAGAGCGTAGCTTTCTTACTCGCGTGCCCCGTATTATTATTCTTGTTAACGTTTCGCACAGGATTTTCCATTTTCCCCGGGATTAATAAAACAAGCATGTGACCCTTGCCCTAAATAACACCACATTTATTCGCCTACGCGATGACATAATACAGCGAAATGGATTTTCCATTTCCCGAAGGACTAGCAACTTTCACTCTAGATAAATAAGACTTTATTTGTTTAAAGCGTATTTTTATTACCTTCTTCTAAGAACAAGTTTATGTAATCGATAATTGAATTTTTCATTACTCTATTATTGCTCTTTTCACATGAGTCAAAATCAAAGAACAAAAGGTAATTCTTGCGATGCTGCCAAGAAACTGAATCTTAAGGATATTTAGAATTATCCCGGTGTTAAGCTTTTAAAGCCGGAAATCAAACAGTTGTTAGGATTTACGGCTGAAAAATTAGCATAATGTCTGGGTGGGCGCATGAATAATTGAATAAATTTTGCGTTAACTTCACACCCTCGTTGTATCACGCCGATAACGCATAAACATACTAACATAATAGCAATAAACAGGTTATTACTGCAGCGGTCATCATCGATTTGCTTCGGTTTGTAGTTATTGATAAATTATTTCAGGGTTTTCGCAAAAGCGAATACTGCGCGAGACGCGGTAGAATCTGTCACTTTTTATCAGACGGCAAACGTAATATTTAGACTAAAACCAATAAAGTTCAATCGTGTAAAGACAAATTGACAAGAAAACTGCGGTAGACATTGTACTACGTCTGGGCTTATGAAGGTAAAAACTGAATAGAATTTCAGCCCTTGAAGAGTCTTGGGTTATTGGAACGGTAAGTTCTTTTTTGGTAAAAATAATTGTCGGAACATGTCACGCCTAGCTCTAACTATCCCTTTTTGATACCTTTGGTATTCTATTTCTACATTATCATAATTGTAATGATAATATTGACTTATTTTCATTATCTAACAAAAGCTTGAAGTGATTAAGTTTACTATATTGACATTATTCAAATGTATGGTTAGTTAAATGAAAGATATTCAGTATCTACTAAGGTTTGGAATCACAGATACGTGCAGTAGTATCGAATTTGTCTATTGGCTACCGCTAAATATTCACGACTGACTACTTGCATAACCAATTCGGCATGGAATTTCAAATACAAACCGAATTTTGACTTAAACTCGAGATGGCGTCTTCAACTGTTGAGAATTTTTCAAATATCGTACGTCAATTGATAGAGCTTCTTTGTAGGACATCTTAAGCTTGAGCATACAATTAAAGAAAGCGGTTTATATTATTAAAATTATGCTGAAATTATGTCTGGCAGTTATTACTGTTCCATTGTGAAAAGAAGATTGTTTAGTTTTATGCTTAGAGGATGTAGTGCACGGAAATAGCCACTGCCCAGTAAGAAGCACAGGGCTATGAACCCAAGAATATTTGAACTGAATCAAAGAGCTATTTAATGATTGTTCAAATTTTAATACTAGTAATCATCCTGGCAATACGTACATTAGATGGTTTCCTAGGCAACACCAAAATGTGCATATCCAACAATTAAGCTTGAAAGCTTCTTTTAAATTTTTATCTTTATAACTGAATTCTAAAAAGTTAAATTTAATTCAGTAATAGTGCACAGAAAGTATTTTAGAACAGTACAGTGATGAAAACTGATAAATAAACAAATAATAAAATTAATTTATTTCTATTCCGATGCATAGTCCACAAGTATTTGTCAAGTTTTAGGAAACATACATCTAATCTATATATGAAGGCTAGATCATATAACAGCAGGAATTTTGTTTTTTTTTAATTTAAATTTTAAAATAACTCAAATTACCCGATTTATGAGTGACATAAAAAAGTCACTATTAAACTCAACCCAAAATGCTATTTTGTTGCAACCACGTAATAAAATCACAATGCTATTATATCTATACAACAGACATATGTTAGGAAAATAAATAGCTTTAGTCGGTTCGTATTCTACGATGCCGTATGATACACAAGATAGTTATCTAGAACATCAGCTGTTAAGACTTAATTAGCAAATCAGCAGCTCATTCAATTTTATTGCAGTTCCATCAAACTATACAAAAAGCCTCTGCAAACTCATACTCGATTGTCTCAATAGATATGCTAGTCGTATTATTCGGTATTTGAGTAGTAAAATTAACCGAATTATTCGGAATTCGAAAAGTAAGGTTAACTGAATTATTCGGAATTCGAAAAGTAAGGTTAACTGAATTATTTTCTATTCGAAAGAATAGTTAACACAATTATTCAGTATTCGAAAAGTAAGGTTAACTGAGTTATTCGGTATTTGAATAATAAGCTTGACAATATTATTATTAGGTATTTGAATAGTAAAATTAACTGAATTATTCGGTATTCCAAAGGAAAGTTAACAGAATTATTCAGTATTCGAAAAGTAAGGTTAACTGAGTTATTCGGTATTTGAATAGTAAGCTTAACAAGGATATTGTTAGGATTCGAATAGCAAGATTAACTGGATTATTCGGCATTTTAAAACTAAATTTGGCAGAATATTCAGTATTCGAATAGTAAAGTTAACAGAATTATTCGGTACGCGAATAGTAAGGTTAACCGAATTATTTGGTATTCGAATATCACGGTTATCCGAATTATTGCTTATTCAAATAATATAGTTAATCGAATTATTGAGTATCCGTATAGTACAGTTAGCCGAATTATTCGGTATTTGGATTTTTTGGATACCAAATAGTTGTGCAACCGTTTAGTTTATAATTTCAGTCATACTTTTTGGTGCTATATCAGGCGGATAACATACAATCTCTGGGAATTAAACAAAGCTATACACACTCGTAAAGCTCAATGCCGTAGCGAGAAAATAAGTTGATATAAGTATATGTACATATATGATGGTGATTACACGAATTAAACGAAAACATGGTAAAATCTATATAATTTAGGAAAAGTTTCCTACGTCCATTAATGGCAAGAAAAAGTGGCAGCCGATCAGCCATATCTATCTGAACATGTGTTTACTGATCGTACATCCAAATACCGGTGAATATGTTTTCTTCAGTTTTTTCAGGGCTGTCGTCGAGTCGAGAGACTTATCTCTCCTATGCCTATGTTTTACTTTTGCCATAGATAAAGAGGACCTACAGCTTAACAAAGTGAACTCTAAGCTCCAAGCTTAGTAAGTAGTTACAAATGTGATTTTCGGGTGCCATGATTCAACCTGCAAGCCTCTGAATTAAGAACTCAATGCCTTTTTATTCCTATATATTTAAATTAATAAAAAATGAACTAAAACGTCTGCAGCACTTTACAATATTTGTATATGTTGTATACACATCATAAAATGCTTAGATTATTTACTTCATTGAGTGTTTAGGACAGGTTAGGTTTATCTTAGATTTATATGTTTTTTTGTGTTGCATTTAAGTAGGGTTGCACCGATAAGCAAACTGATCGATTAGCAACGAATCAGCCTTGCATTATCGGCCAATACCGATTAATCGGCTGCCGATTATTTACAGCGTATTTATGTATTGTGATATGAAATGCGTGGACTTAGATTGTGTGTCCTAGGAAATAATGTTAATTATGTTGATGTTTGTTTACATATTCAATTCAATATGTTTTTCAAATTTAATGGTTTTCTTGCTATAGCATACGTGCCTAACAATAAATATAGAAAATAGAAATGATCGATTTCCAAACCCGATTAATAGGCCGATACTGATTAAGCGACAAAATGACCGATATGACCAATTATCTATCGATTATTTGGACAGGTCTATATCGAAGGCAACGTTACAGCCGGTTTTGGTTAGACTTAGGTAAAGTGTAAACTAGATTTGTTTTAGGTCTTATAAATGCCTATTTACCCTTATATATTTAAAGTCATAAAAAACAAGCGACCGAAATCAAAAAATTAACTAAAATACCAGAAAAAAATATGTGTACGTCTTATACGTACATTAGGTTAGGTTTTTAACTTAGATTTAGGTTAGTTTTAAGTTCCATCTAAGGTTATCTTTAGTTTAGGTTTCGGTTAAATATAAAACATATTTAGCTTAGATTTAGGTTAGGTTAGCTTACGTTTTAGGTTATGTATGTACAGCTTTGTATATATTTTATGTGGTCCTATACTACCGTGAGTTCAAAAAGTAGTTACATAACGGTTGACTATGGAATAATAAAATAACGTCTAATGCAAGCTTTATATAGCAATTGACGTTTAGGCACAGCCTTTTTAGCACCATCTAGCGCAAGCGCCAGTACCTAACCGGTAGTGTTATGTTAGGTTAAATTGCATGGTAAATGTAAATAATACAATTTTTGAATAAATGAGTTCCATTATTTCAATTTAGACGATAACAGGAACAACTAAATTACTACACTATTAAACAAATCATAACAAGTAGGTAATCATTAAAATTGGAGATTATAATTTTTTTATTTTTCAGGTACAGAAAAATAAACATAAAAAACTAAAGAAGCTGTTCAAAACGACCACCTTTTTCCTACAGACACACATTTACTCGTCTTTTCATACTATTAAAAGCATTTGTAAGAATTTGAGGAGTTATATTGGCAGACTGTTCCGTAATTCTGTTTTGCAGTTCCTCGATATTGTTAATAGGGGTCTTGTATACATTATTTTTCAGATAAGGGAATATAAAGTAACCTAAAATAGTCAAGCCTGGTGATCTAGGTGGAAATTCTGGATTTGAACGTAAACTAATTATTCGATCGTCAAAAAATTCACGAAGGTAATTGAGGGTCTCTTGAGCAATATGGGCCGTCGTGCCATCCTGTTGGAAGTAGCCTTGCTGGAGCACATCCTCATGAAGCTGATTAATAAATTCACGTACAATATTCCGGTATCTCTGAGCAGTAACAGTTTCGTGGAAAAATATGGGTCCGATAATATGTCTTCGAAACACAGCAGTCCAAACACCAACTTATAACGGGTGAAGGGGCGATTCGCGAAAAGTATGCGGATTTGCAGCACTCCATAACCTCATATTTTGTGAGTTTATATACCCCGAAAGGGTGAACCAGGCCTCGTCAGAAAAAAACGTTAAATATAGCAATTCGTCGTTGTTCATTAAATGTTGTTGGAACCACTAACAATACTAAATTCTCCTATTGTGATCTGCTGGCAGCAGCTCATGTAAAGCAAGAATTTTGTATGGGAACAGCATTAAATCTTTTTTGACAAGATTATGGCAAGTTCCTAATGATAAACCAGTCTCTTGCGAAAGTGTACGTAGTGATGTAGTGGGTTGCTCGTTCAAACGTTGACTAACATCATCAACTGTATTTTGAGTACGAACTCTTGGCCTTCCAGCTCTATCTCTATGAGTAATGCTCCCTGTATCTCGAAATACATCAACACATCTAAGTGCGCTATAAAAATTTCCTTCAAGGACAGCAATATCTGGAAATTGTTGCCGAAATTCCTCTAAACATGGCACCGCACTGTAAATCCATTCGCCGTTCTCTCGAATACTATTTCGGAAATATGATTCAATGATAAATGTTTTGTATTCTATTGTAAGAACCATTATACTTGTAACTTACCTGAATTTTCAATATAAACTTATGACAACAACAACAGTGATGACAGTTAACGAATTTTAAAGCTTGCATTAGACATTACTTTTATTTTCCATGGCCAGCCCCTATATAATTACTTTCTGAACTCACGGTATATAACAAGAGCTTGGCCAATTTTCAAACCGTTGCCTTTTCTCACTATGTCTTACATCTATTGGATAAATATACGAAATATTTAGAATGTGCTTTCATTTGAGTTAATATAGATATTATGTAGTACACATTATTGTACGTTATTTCGGATTTTATACCCAAGCATTTTTATTTTCGCGACTATATTAAAATGCTATTTTTTAGATTTTGGCTTAGTGCAGCTACTTAAAATCACTCGAATTTATTGTTCGTACTTGAAATCTAGCATGAGTTAAATTTAAAAATGAAAACAACAAGAAAATTTCATTTTCACAATATCTACACGTACGCTTGACCCGGTAGCCATTTTGGCAACAGTTCATAGCTACAGCGAGCCGCAATTCGCATTTAATAGGGCGTAGGAAGGACTGGAGCAATTTATCACTGGTTACAATGTTGCTGCAATTTCCGGGAAATCCTTCTCATACTTTAAAACAGTCGAATGAAATTATGACTAGGTAAATTTGTATTTACTTAGGTAAATATTAAGTAGGCAAATCAAAATTCTTAACCGAAAGCGAAAGTGTGTACATTTGACATTGCGGAGATTAGTGAGCAGGCATTATACAAAGGGCATCACGATAACAAATTACCACTTCATCTCACGCTTGGTTAAATATTCTAGATAATCCTGTATAATGAGAACTTGACAGAAATGACAGAGATATACATGGAGGCAACTTGCGAAGCTATGTTTTTCCACTTAAGGCGCGATAAGAAAATTTTGCAGTTTCCTCATTTTACTTGAGCTTATTGTCTGCAAACCACTGTAATATTCCTATTTGAGTTGCACAATTTACACGCTCATTTTCAGTAGAGT
Source organism: Limonius californicus (assembly GCA_014611495.1). Lineage (NCBI taxonomy): Eukaryota > Metazoa > Arthropoda > Insecta > Coleoptera > Elateridae > Limonius > Limonius californicus. The sequence goes on along the minus strand of JABXWE010103288.1, from coordinate 31,265 downwards.
TAGCAATTAATAAAACGCGATAAAACTAAGCAAGCGAGCTCTTAAAGCATAATCTGACTTGCAGATTGTTTAGCAACCAACTTGCGAAGTAAGCTAGAGGTTACTTAATTATTCTGCTAATGGGCGTCCAAAATTGCTAAAATTACTCGGTAATGGTATAGCAATTTATGCGAAATAGTTGCTCAAGTTCGATAATGTGTAGCAGAGGTGGATGCTGAGCATGACGTCACAGCAATGTGGAAAATTCCTGCAAGGAAAAGGCATCCTGCTGGTTTCCGCTACCACTAAACAAGAACGTCCAATGAAACAACATTCTTGCTTTATTTCATGGTAATTGTAAGTTTCCAGCAAAATAAATGAGTAAATTGCTTCGAGCTATCAATTCCATTCTCAGTAAAAATGAAATTCTCCTAAATTACTGATTGATGATCACAATTCATTTGTTCTAAACAATCTTTGTGTCGAAAGTAAGCGTAGAAACAAAAATAAATATCCTCTCAATTCAATGCCGGCATTACGATTTAAGCGTCACAACTGTTGTTTTTGACATTTTTACGTGTCAGTAAGTATCTGTAGTTTGAAGGATTAATTGTTATTGTTCGATATTTTATTAATACCTCGGCAGGTGTTTACTGATACTTAGTGGATACAAAATCTCCATGGAAAAGCAGTTGTATTGTTGTTTTTGTCAGCAGTCCAAGAATTCATAAAGCAACGCTGAAATGATCTCAAAATATATGATTTTAAATAATCTACCTTCAAAGTAACAGCTTCCGTTAACGAGACGTTTCCGGGCAACCCTTCTAGATTTACATTTACGGTAAACTTGAGCACATTCCAGCTAATTTTCCGGGATCATCAGATTTCCAACCCAAACTTCTCAACAATTTCTTATGTTTAGAAAACTTTTGTTTAAATTAATTTGGAACACAAACTTAATAAAAACAAACGCTTCAACGCAAGACAATTGACAAATAAGCAGCAGAACTTAAAACGAGCTTATTCTGCTAAGAAGAAAGTATACCGTCGGAATGTTTTCTTTTGGTAGATTTCCCAATTAAATTAAAGAATCACACGGCCTTTAGAATCTGAAAGATTTGAAATTCTATATCTAATCATAGCGCACCAAAAAAGAATCTCGGATTCGTAAGCATGCGTATGATTAATAATAATAGCCATACGGATGAATAATTGTTCGCGGAAATGCAGTATTCGTATAGCACCTTAACAAGTCATGAATACGATTTGCATCTCTTTAAAATTGTATTGATTCCACTTCTATTTATCTTTTCTGCTCTTTTGTTTGGCAAAACTTTGTTGTTGTTGTCCGTGCTTGGATGTGCCCCTTTCCCCAAATAGTTTCCATTGTTCTATGTCTATACACTCCACATAAATCTATCTTGTAGATTTAGTTTTTTACACAGTAGTCTGTCTCTTGTTTGGGTGTATTTTTCAATTAATTTTCCCATGATTTCTACTATAAGATTTTTTTCTCTCACCTATTCGATTCCATTTCTGTCTCATAGTGATCTTTGCTACCTGTTCTATATCTTCTTCTTCTTCTTATCCCTCAATACAAAAACTGCTGGATATAGACCTTCACACACTCTCTCCACCTCTCTTTATCTTTAGTTTTTCTTATATATTCCACTAATACCTTTTCTGGTCTCTTAAGTACATTCCTATTTAAGTTTTATTGAACTTTAGACACATCTTTATTGTATATAGTGCAACATCAGCAATCTCAAAATGATGTCTTCAAAAATATTGTCATAAATATTAGCGGGTTAACGCGTCTTCACGCAATTGGTAATTTTAGCTGTTTGCACTTTATCGATTGTGTTATTTTTGGAGTTCTTCTTCCTATTATTCTTTCTCAATTTCTATCTGTTGCAATATACTATTTGTTTCCCAACTTACGTTTATGGGTCTTCTGCATAATCAATCAATTTTCCGATTTGGTCGTGTTTCTGCTTCTTTCCTTTACCGAGGAAGATGACTCAGCGGTAGAGCGTTTACTTTTCATTCGGAAGATCTACGGTTCGAACCCCCGGGCCTTCTTTCTGACTCAGCGTTTTCGGAGTATTGTTGGGTAATACAAGTAAATGCTGGGACAGTATCATCCACGAAATCCCATTATCCAATTTTTCTGGTGTTTCCCATCCTTACATTCCCGTTACTGGCTAAAGAGGGCTGATGGTTCCAGGACGGAACCCGATTGACACCTACGAACCTACAATGATTTTCCTTCTTATGTTATACATTGTTTGTTTGCTCTTATCTTAATTTAGCTTAGTGAAATATTCCTGTTTAATTATTGGTTTTCACATCTGGGATTTACTTATCCAAATGTTTCTCTTCCTAACTATTAGCGATATTCTTAGTATTATTTGTTCTGGGCTACTCTTCTTCTCATTGTACAGGATTGGAAACGCTTGATTGGATGACATCAAAAATAAGAAGGTGAGAAGCAGCCCTTTGCTTAGAAGGTTGAAGAGATCAGCGTATTTACAGGTCATCGTGGAGTCATCAATAAGACTTGCATTTTTAAACATAAACTCTGTTAATGAACCTATTTTTTACTAGATGATTTTGTAGATAAAAATAGAACCTCCTAATACCATCCTGAAACACTATACCCTGTAATTGTTTTGGTTATAATCACTCAATCGTAAATGCAAGTCCCCTTTATTATAACTATATAACTATATTTTTCTTAAACCAGTTTCTGTTGTCTATGTCCCCCAAGCACCTTTCTTCTGTAATATGCTTCACCTTTAAACTATACACCAAGAATCTTTGGTTTGGTGTTTCATTCTTTTCTCTTCTTGGAGATTCTCTTGTATCATATTTTGTTCACTCTGTGGCGTGCAGTTCCATTTTCTCTCAAATTCTCATTATGACATGTGGTACACTTGTTCCTTGTCAGAATGTTCATCTTCTTGTCCTTTACAGATTTTCTCATCATCATTTTTTCTTTCCCTTTTGGACTACTATTATCTTGTCTATTGCTGTACTGCACACTGGTATAATAATAATATACACTGTTTAAATGTACACTGCGTGGAAATTAAAAAATAAAGTGGAGTGCTATAGATGGAATGGTGCATGATGCGGGTACGAAAAGTAACTACGTGATGAAAGATTAAATTTAATGCAGCTGTGCCGCTAATTTTCAAACCGTTTGTGTTTCGACTAATAAACGCGATCGGTCAATGTTGCCAAAGATTGAACACACACATTGTCTATATATAGAAGACTTGTTATCAATGGCTGGGCAATTTGTCAATATCCCTGTGTTTTGGGAAATGACCGCAGTGTCCAGTCGTTGACAACATTGACGTAGATTTGGGTTATTGGCCGTAAACGCAGAGGCATATCATGGAACAAATCTCCAAAGCCAACTGGGTTTACACCTTCTGGTAATTTCTGCGTTATTAAAAACTTCGCATTTTCCACTCATTAAGTATTTTACGACTCCGTTAAAATTTCCGTTACGTTACACGTCGGATGTTCCTTTTTATCACGTGTACCAACCCCGTAAAATTCGTTGATTACGAAAAGAGTTCTTTTTCTATTAGGAATTAATTGAGTGTGAAAACACTTCCTTGTGGCAACAGTAAATTTAGATTTATTCAAAAATAGGGAACAGAATTTAATAAAATCGCGTCATTAAAAAATAATTGATGATAAATTATTCCAATAGATCACAATATTTTTATAACTCGCCCTACTGGTTCGTTATGGTTAACAGGACTAGGTCGGATTTCCCTTGAAAATTTTAATTTAACTCAATTCCTCTTTGTGTGACGCCGGCCTTTTTAAATAGCGCTAATGTAATTGTTTCATATCGCAGGGAATTTTATTTGATTGCTCGGTAAACTGATCCCGGCTTCTGAAAAGCAATATTAATTTGGTTTTGTTTCTCTCCCAACAGCCTGCCATTCGGTTTGATGAGGTTTTACATAAGATAAAAGTTATATTACTCCGGGATCCACCGAATAAGGAATTAGAAAGGGAACTCGAATATTAGAAAAGCTACTCATCTTAAATAGCTCTCTTTAAGCTCATTTCACGATTTGCCTTACAAAAGGTACTCGATAACCTTTTGTCACTGTGCAAGCACATTTTTCCCGTCATCCAACTACAATGAGCTTTCAAATATACCCTCTGCCATCATTTCGTCCAACTTTAGCCCCCAATCTAGTTTCGCTCTTCACAGCTCTGCCATTTGCCGTCGTAGAGACGACAGTTTCGAAATATCGTCATCATTTGAAACCTTCCACATTTCTTTCTCTGCGCAATCTAATATTCTCGGCTAAATGAAGCTTTCTTTCATTGGTTAGTGTACATAAGGCGATTTAGACGTATAGGAATAAACAAACCATACATATGAAAACTAAATAGGTACCTTTACTTGAACCACACATATTATAATGCCTACTACAACTATTTAATAGTTTTCAAGATATAGTTCAGTTCTTACAGATATTTATTTAATATGCATATACGCAGGGCATACGATTGTCATGTAAGTTTTCAAACGGATTCTTCGTAAGTCCTTTGAACATGCTGAATAATTACGGATGCCTTAATGTGTCTAACTATCACTACATTGAAGTTTTCGCGTCGACCCGTAAAACAACGTTTAAAAATACTCATTAAACGTATTATACCGCTTTTTTACATGAAAAATATGCTTACAACACATAATAAATACAAATTTACAGCTAATATTAGCTAAATAAAGTTTGAAAATAGTTAAGAACTGACACAAACATTTAGCCTAACCTTTTACATACCATAGTTTTACTTCTTTATTTAGATTAAATAATATTGTCTTCTAAATCTGTCACAGAAACTTCAATGTTGTGATTGCTAGACACCTTAAAGTGCATCACTAATAATTAAATATCCCGAAAGAACTTACAACGTTTGAAAAACTTAAAGAAACTTATACAAAAATCGTAATCTGTGGTGGAAATAAATATTTAACGAGCGTGGCTGCATTTTTTTAAGATCTAAGCATGTTCAGTCAGAAACCCAAGCAGGATTGTAGAGTTCCTGCGAGCTTGAGGAAAAGAAAAATATCCCAAATGCAGGTGATTTTGAGCTTCCAACAGGTTGGATGGTATATTTGAGACCAATTAGAGTGATCAATAATACACGAAAAAGTACATCCAATATAAGCTAAATAAAGTTTGAAAACAATTAAGCACTCATACAGCCATTTAGCCTAACCTTTTACATACCACGGTTTCACTTCTTTATTTAGATTAAGTAATATTAACCTTTAAATATGTTACAAAAATTTCAATGTTGTGATAGCTAGACACCTTAAACTGCATTACTAATTATTAAATATCCCAAAAGAACTTACAAAGGGTGAATTCAGGTTTGTCAAACCACTCAAATGCCAATTTCCGTCAAATTTGAAAGACTTAAACATTATATGAATATCATAATCTGTGGTGGAAATAAACGTTTAACGAGCATTAGCTGCATTTTTGTAAAGATCTGGGATGTTCAGTCAGAAACCAAAGCAGGATTGTAGAATTCCTGCGAGCTTGAGGAAAAGAGAAATATCCCAAATACAGGTGGTTTCGAGCTTCCGGCAGGTTCGATGATGGATTTGGGGCCTATTGGAGCGATCCTTTCGCATCCAAGCATCACATTTTAATAAATAATTTACAGGGTTGTTCCGAGCTTTGCAAAGGTCGTAGGTGAGCCACCACAAGAACAATTTATTTCATACCAAAACGAATAATAGGGGCTTTACAGTGTGATTTGTGTAGCGTCGAATTTTATTTTTCATACCTTCGGTATAGGAAAATATTGTTGATTACGTGGAAATAATCGGATTCGCGAATATCAATTTAGGTTTATTAGGAACTCAAAGGCTTTGACAATGCCTCTTTAAGATACAATAAATTGATACCGAAGGAATGATCCTATTATTTCCGTTCATTTTAAATGAAACTCTTATGGTATATGTGTATGTGCATGTTTGTTGGAATTCATATGCAATATACTTTAAATTCAGAACAGTTTAAAAATTAGTAGGTTGTTTGCTAAAGCTATTAATTTGCCATTTTTTATTCATACAGTTTGAACACTGTTCATGTCTGTTGTTGGCAAAGCTATCGTACAGTTACAGTATGAAAGTATAGTGTTTGCGTGCATATGTGTTAATCCATTAAATGAATTGGAATTTTATCTCTTATTATAATATGGAACAAACTAAAGAATTAATTCTCTAACCATATACAAGTCAAATGCGATAATTGGAATAGTACGTTCTCTAGTGTTTTCATATTAAATCTACAATTAGTAAATGATGAGATATAGCATCGTGTCCTTCAATATTTATGCTTTGTAGCATATCGAATTCCAAAACAAGAGTATAGGAACTAAAATTAATAATGGACCATTTTAAACCTGTAGTAGTACCTACTAACGTGTGAGAAATGTTTTATTTATCTGTCATTGTTTTATAAAGGTGTAGCAAAATTTGGAGAAGGACGCGCAACTTTTTTTAGAAAAACATGAGGAGTGACAAAATAACCATGGCATAACACATAACCACAAACATTTCGAAACTGTAAGAAACACATTCACCATCGATGAGTGAAGTCTGATATTTAGCCAGTCCATGAGGATCCTAGCAAGCTCCCTGCAGACAACCTCCACCCCTCGATGGGGAAATTGCAATGACTCATGGACACATCAGAAAATACCGTAGGATCGGGAAAACAACCTGATTGTGTCAATATACATATAAGAAAGGAGAACTAACGAACTATGGTAATTACAGAGCGATATATCTTTCCTCGGCATAAGCATAATTTCACAAGATGTTAGGCTACTAAGGCCCACATTTTTAAATCCCTAATTCAACCGGGGAAGGGGGGACAAAGCATCATATTCAGATGCTAGCTGTAGCAATTCACAAAAAATATATAGTAGTTGGGGAGGTTAACCCCTAAAGTCAACACTCCTATATCTTCGCCTCTATTGCGGTGCTAACCATATGACTTCAGAGCTAGGTAAAGCTAGCTAAAGGCTATCAAGACCTAGAGTTTCAAATCTCTAAGTTGGTGTGGGAATAATGCTTTTGTTTTAGCCAGTAGCTCTTTGTGGCACACCTTATCGAATGCTTGTCGGACATCGAGGAATACTGCTGTGCAATACTTCTTATTTTCACCAATATTATTTCCTTTTCTATTCCTACCTCTCCAACCGCCATTTCGTAGTAAAATTCGGAAACAAAACCTCGACGCTACAGCCAATTACCGCAGGGGTTCCCCAAGGTAGCGTTTTAGGCCCAGTCCTATACGTACTCTTCACTGCTGATATACCAATTACACCGTACACAGAAATGGGAACATTCGCAGATGATGCTGCCATCCTCGCGTGGAATGAAGACCCTCTAGCTGCTACAAGATTACTGCAAGAACACATACATTTATTAGAAGACTGGCTCGACAAATGGCGAATCAAGGTGAATGAAATAAGTCAGTTCATATAACATTTACAATGCGAAGGGGAATATGCGCTCCTGTTACCATAAATAACATTACTGTGCCACAGTGTGAAGAAGTGACGTATCTGGGATTACACTGGGACAAAAGGCTGACTTCGAAGCAGCACATAAAAAAGAAGCGCAAAGCCATGGATCTGAAAGTCAAAAAAATGTACTGGCTAATAGGTCGGAAATCACCCTTAGCAACTGAGAGTAAATGCCTTATATATAAAATCATCTTACGTCCTATTTGGACACATGAATGTGAACTGTGGGGCTGCGCTAGCTATTCTAACGTAGACATAATCCAGAGATTCCAATCCAATACAATAAGAACTCTTATGGATGCTCCATGGTATGTGACGAACCTCACCCTACATACCGACTCCAACATCCCTTACGTGCGTGACGTAATTACGGAACGGGCTACCAGACATCATGATATATTTACATACCATCCAAACGACATCGTCCAACCACTTACGTAACAACCAAACTTTCGGCGATTAAAGCGGAAATGCCCTTGGGACTTACAAACTAACGTGAATCCTCCAGTGTGAAACCATCATCCTCAATCAATAGGTGGAGGAAACGGCGAGAAAGCACCAGTGGGTGCCAATCAACTTTATCAACAGATTAGCTCATAGAATCTCTTGTAATTCTGATTGCTGATAAACTATGTTTCCAATTTAAAAAAATCTCTAGTTAAACTAACTTGGTTCTGTCCTGAATGTCAGTTGCCTCATTCGAAAATCGACTTTATTGGATTTTAACTTAAATACATCAGCAGCTTATCTACGTGACTACAGCAAATTCACCATTACATATTTCTGATAGATCTCCTATATCTACTTGAAAACGGGGGGGGGGGTAACCCCTAAAGTTTGCATCCCTATATCTTCGCCTCTGTTGCTGTGATAGCTATATATGAATGCAGAGTAGGTAGAACTAACTAAATGCTATCAGGAGCAACGTTTTCACAGTTAATTCGACTAGGGGGGGGGGGTCAGGGTGAACTTGACACCACCCGCATATAATTCTTTCTAAGTTTTATAACTTAACAGCGGTATGTTTAGGAATTGAGAGCTAAGTACTGCAAGGTACCATAAAACCAGAGCTACCTTTTGAGAAAGTAACTTCAAATGGGGAATTTTATCCATATCTTTGACGTGGCCCGTTTCTCTAAATTTTCTATTAATTTTGGTTACAGTGAACCGCGTAACAGGTTCACGATTTTGATGTACAGTATTAAATAAAGCGCACACAACATAGTGAGTTCTCTTTTTATCACTGTACCCGATCATCATCAAAATTTCGATACGTTCAGTTTCTGTTAAACGTACCATGATTAGAAATTCGTATTTAACACAAGACACAGACTAAATTTTAATCACTTATTAATGCTAACTGTCACCGAATGGACATTACAGATTTACATTTGTTCAATTTTAAACATTTTCCAACAATTGCCTACTATTGTCTTGCAATAAGTGTACCTGATGAAAAATGTTGCCAGTAACAAAATAAATGTTTATCGTGATTGTTCTTGAAATTTTTATTATGCAAATGTATGATATTTTTACATGGGTGTATAGAGAATAAAAAGCACTAATTGGTTATGACATAAAAAGTATAGGTTTCCATTAAAAAAAAATGTCGATGACGTCATAGCTAAAACATATGACAATCGAAAAAAAAAACGCCAAATTGTTTCAAATAACTTGATAGGAAACTTTTGTTAGAAACTGTTTTTCGTAAAATTATTATTTAAGGCTGTAACATCAATGTTCCTTACTTTTTATTCACCTTGTATATTAGAAATACGTTTTAATGTAATAAAATCTATAGTATGTGTAACGCGTATTTTCTTAAACCTATTCGGTTGTGGTTCTGACCACAACTCTTAATTTACGAGCACATGAACATTGTTCATTTTTAGATTTGAACCAGAAACTCCAATGGATTGATTGTTAGACCGACTTGAAGCAACCTGTGCAGCATTATTTATAAAACACCTTCAACCGTGTATAGAATATAGACTCCATTATGGTTCGTCCAGCAATTCCAACTTTTATCTTGTGAGAAACTCATAGAAAGATCATAATTCCTGCAAATCTGATGTATGCATTCAGAAATAAATATTGTATGTACTAAAGTAAAAATAACTCTAGCAAGTGAACTATACTTTCGTAACTATTAAATAAGTGTAGTAAATGTAAGTAAAGACATAAGTTCGCGTTCCACAGCTAACCCTCAACTACAATTATGTTGATCCTAATGTATATGACAGATGAGTAGACTTACATGCATTATAAACGGCAATATTTTTTTTCTGAAAATGTAATATTTCAATTTAGCCACAACGGTTGAAATTACTACACTTACGAATGTTATAATGATACTTATATAACTTAGTTTGTGAATTCAACTTTGTCGTTAGAATTTGGTAAATAATAAATGCACTTCTGAATTTGATATAATTCCCTTGACATTAAAAGCTATAAATATCAAATTAAGCTAAAAGATTAAATATCGAACTCAACACTTTTAATCCTTTTAGCAAGTTCAGAATCCGCCATTTTGTAATTAAACTTTACAATCAAATGTTCATCGGCGCTCGTGGCGGAAGACGTCGATGTGAAAACCGTTAGGGAAATGAATACCAATTTTTTCATTTTTTATTTTTCATACATCATTCCGTTCCAGTCAGCCTTCAGTTTTATTTCATATTCATTTTCATCTTTTCGTGCACTCATTCATATTTTCGAAAGAACGCTTTCACGCAAATGAAAAATTCTTCATAAATCGTAATCATATTTGGTCGTCTTATTTACCATCACCGGGATCTAGCGTGCAAATTAAATCAAGATTCGCAAAATAAATGATTTCCGAGTTGGATAGCTGCGCCTCGGCGCGATATTTCAGATTTATCAGGCCCGAATCGCGTCAAACCCTATCTTGAATCGATTTGCTTATATCCACCCAAGCCTATCATTGACAGCTGATCCAAATAAACGATGACTTTATAAATAATTTTGGATCTTCCCGCTTTCGCCATATGCCGCAGCAGCAAAATTCTATTGATAAGGGAAAGGTCAATCTGATTTCAACATTTTCCTGAAATCTGAAATTACAGTTCCCGCGGTGCTCTTACATATGTATGACAACTAAGATATCGTTTTACCCTCCTATAAGCACCCAAGTAAACCCAAAACGTAATATGCGGGCATAGAAAGCAGATTCAAGCAAATTTGACTTTGAACAAAGCTCGCAAAGCTCAAACAGATGGAGAAGCCCTTGTTTTCTGCTTTCTAACTACAGCATAATCAAGAGAATTCCAGATAAAGGTTAGTTGGAATCCAAAACATGGCGTTTATTTATTTTTATTAGAATAAACGTACGTGTTGATTAGATCAGGGGTCTAAAACAAATCGAAAATTAAGAGTGGAAATGTTTCCAATTGTTCTTTGTTATCTAGTTATGTATGAAGAAGTAAATAAAACGCTTTATAGAACGGTTGCTCAAGAAGAGCAAGTTCTTGAATTTGTAGAGGCGAAACCAAGTACAATCTGAATTGTATCATCCCAAAGTCATTTCCAAAAAGTTACAATTCCCTAATTATTAAGGAGAAATGGTCTGCGTCCATTTAGGCCTCAAAAAAGGTCAAGTTTTACGTGACGGGGATAGGTAGTTCCGTATCAATTATTGTAGATGGCTGTTGCGTAGCGTAAACAACGATCCATATTTCAATGAAAAGATTCTATGGAGTGATGAATCCACATTTACTGAGATGGGTGTCATAAATACTCATAAACTGTATGAGTGGAGGGATGCAAACCCTCACGATTGTCAATAAACATCTCGGATAGACTATTATTTACCTACCCTTCAATTTTAAAACGAAAATTTACTATTTCCATTGCTCGATGAAGTTCAATTAGCAGATAGAATAAATGTTTGGTTCCAACATGATGGTGCACCTTCACATTATGGAATATAAGTGAGGAATTGGCAGAATGAAAATTTCCCTGATAGGTAGATCCACACTATGGCCTCCTAGATTACTGTGTCAATCCGTTAGATTGAATGAAGCCGTTTACCGCGAACCTGTTGTGCATCCTGAAGATGTCGTAGGTCGTATTCACGCCGGTGTGGCATCAATAAACAAAAATATGCTACAAAGGGTTCATGCGTCCATGATGAATCATGTGAATGTTTACCTTGAAATAGGAAGCAACCTATTTGAACACATTTTGTGACAACAGATATGGGGAATATCTTTTTTACTCATAGTATCCGTTTTTGAAAAAGTTTAATTTAACATGTTCACCAAACTGGGGCACATCCTGTTTTCTGTACAGACCGCGTGACCCTATTTGGGCACAGTGAATGATAATTTCAAAATTATATGAATCTAAGAGGGACGCAGCTGCAGTGTATTTATACGTGGCGTTTCGTAGGTCTGGTCCATGGAAAAGAAAAACAGCCTTGGGTTGAGAAGAATAACTTTAGTAGTTCACTATTGAATTTTTAATGTAAAAGAACCGTGAATGATACATTAGCCACAGCAGGGAAAATTGACATTTTTTAGGTTAGAATTTACTAAGTCATTTTGTTATACTCGTACTGGTGTTGTTGCGTTATTTTATGAAAGTATCGGTATTATTAAGTATTTTGGTATTTTAAATAATGAAAATATGTCGCGTACAAGACTAACGGATGAACCACTTCGACAAATTTTATTGTAGTGAGAACGAAAGCACCTTCGACGATTCGGGTGCAGATCCATATTTCAATCAGATGGAGGTGAATCCAGTATCAGTAGTGATGAGGATATTTTGCCAAGTAAAAAAAGAAATTACACACCAATACCCAAAAGAAGATTCAGATTAGAGTGAAGTTTCTGTATACTCAATGAATTTGTATTTTCCGAAGTACCAGGATTTTGACAAGAAGAAATCGGATCGCCATAGAAGCCACAAATCCATCGATTTTTCCTCGTATTTTTCGACAAGCAACTTCAAAGTTTGTTAGGGACGAAAACAAATAGGTACGTCGAATAGAAAAATGTTAAGGTATATGATCAGCGAATATTCTATTTTGGCTAAGTGTTATGATACGGATGTAAACGAAGTATTGTATTTTATTGGTCTTATAATTTGTATGGGACTTGATTAAAAACTTACACTTAGAGATTATTACAGTAACAAGGTCATTTTTAAAAGTGAAATTCCAAAGTTAGTAGGAATCGGTGTGAGACATTGTTACATTTTCTACACGTTTATGTAAACGAACATTGCGCAACAGGTGATAGATTATACAAGATTTGACCACTTATACAAATGATGAATAGAAAATTTCAACATATATGCAATCCAAAGGAAAAGTTATGCATCAATGATACGTTGGTTCCATTTCGGGGCAGGTTAAGATTCCTTCAATGCATTCCAACTTTGTGTTGATGGAGGTTACTCTTATTCGCTGCAAGTATATGATGGTGCTGATGGTGGTAGTGGAGCAGAAACCTCTGATCAGCTACTAGCTACAAGAGTTGTCATGGAACTGATGAAACCTCTTCTCAATATGGGTAGAACACTATAACTACAACTTTTACACAAGTGTTAGTCTAGCACATCACCTGAGTAATAAACAGACACATTTAGTTGGTACTATAAGGAACTGGTTTGATACCAGATTCTAATATTAAAATTGAAACGAGCTTTTGGGAAACGTGTTTGTTTATTAAATAGGAAAACGGTAACTTAGTAAACAAGAACAAAAACATATCAACCCAAACAAGGCAACCGCGCACTACATTTACCCCCCTCTCTCAAAAAAAGAAAAGAAAAAAGGCGCATATTAAAGGGAAAATTTCCACAATCAGGTGTTCGAAACATAATTTTGACCCACATTATAGAGGTAATCAAAAATTTGGGACGATTGTGGTAGTTAAAAAACCCTTTATGCGGAAAACATTTTTTAAAACAATCCTTAAAAGTAACAAATTGGCATTGAACAATAAAAAAACACAAGAGGTCCTTAAAGCTAAATTAAATTAAACTAGAACGAGAAAACAGGGTGGGACGAAGGAGTGAGCGAGTTCTGAAAACAGAAAAAAGAAAAAAGTTTGTATGCATAACAAAAAGCTGCAAAAATCAATGTTTACATACATCAAAAGATTTCAATAAGTAACAATAAAATCAAAAAAGAAATTGTACAGAATACCTTTATTTAAAAAAACGGTGAGTGTGGGTATGATGTCAAGCGTCTTTTAAAAAGTAGACGGGTTTGAGCCTATCAATCGAAACTTTCGCCTCCCTACCGTAATCAATGAGCGTGAAATATTTTTGCGAACGTTCTTTAACCCGAAATGGCCCTAAATACGCAGGTTTCAGACCTAAAGTGTGTGAATCATTACGCACGAAAACATGCGTAGCGGAAAACAAATCTTTATTGATATAAGAGGCAGTGGTACAACTTTTGGTGAAAAAGAACTTAGCTTTCCTCATACTCTCCCGCAATTGAATTACAAAATTTGCAATATTGGGATCATACGGATCTTGCTTAACACTAATAAAATCGCCTGGTAATCTCAATGGTGCGCCTTATAAGATATCCGCCGGGGATACGTCAACTTCTTCTTTAATTGCAGAGCGCAAGCCTAACAAAATGAGAGGTAAATGCTGAAGCCAATTAGCGGACCCTACCGATTTGATGGTCACGTCGGGGTCACCAAAATATAAGGATCTGGTTTGATACCAAATTCTAATATTAAAATTGAAACGAGCTTTTGGGAAACGTGGTTGTTTATTGAATAGGAAAACGGTAACTAAACAAGAACAAAAACATATCAACCCAAACAAGGCAACCCGATAAATGTAGTGCACGCGCACTACAGTACCCAGCGTTAAAACCGCAAACTTAATCCGAAAGTAAGTTCCATATTGAAGAAGAGCGAAATGAAGATATTAAATGTTAAATTTTGTTTTATATCAATAACTCGATATCGAAGGACAATCGGAAACATTTCCACTTCTAATTTTTGATTTGTTTTAACGCCTCGGAATCAAATAATTGTTTCAGGGCTTTCTTAATTTGAATTTGAATTTCATGTTTTCTTTTTAATATGGGCTACAAAAACTTTAATATTGTGATAGCTAGATTCGTAATGTACCCAGTGGATCACTAAATGGTAAATATTTCAAAAAAATTATAAAATGTCCGTCCAGCTCTATCAAGCAATTCTATTACTTATTTTCACCAAGTTCGAAAGATTCGTAGTCTTTGCCGGTATTAAGTTATGTAATCAGAATAAAATAATTCGCTCAAATCTGTAATTGCTGTAATCTCTGCATATCTTCAGTGCGAGAAACAAGACACTAGCACAATATTCGAGATGTGGTCCAGTAATCGATATGTATGATATCTAGACCAAATATTTAACTTAGAACGCATTTATTCGAAAAATATATTTTTTATCAACTTTACGTATTACACCATTAAAGTGTTCTTTAATTGTTAGCCTACTATCTATTACAACACCAAGATCTTTAATTTGGTAACTTATACTACTTTATACCATCTATTAGAGCTTGCTTTGCGTATTCCGTAATATTCGTCCACGACTAATTAACATTGCTTTTGTTTTAGATACGTTTAATTTAAGTGCACCAAGCAACAAGATCACAATTTAATTTAATAACTACACTGTTTACGTTGCTATCTATATTACTATCTATAATTTTATTTAACATGTTTTCCTGAATGAATTTGTCATTCATTACTGTGAAGGATAAATAACAACGAGCCTAAAACTGAGCCTTGGGGAACTCCTAAGTATACTTCTTTTGTTCGTGATTTGTACCTGATAATTTGATATTGTCTAAATAGGTAATCCATAAATTAACGATTTATTTAGAACACAATATCGTAACCTAACATCTTCAGGAACTACGATTTCGAAGAAAGCAGCATGATACGTAACATGAATTTTTTTAATGTGTGACTCTCGTCGTTTCACGGACTTCTTCATCTAAGTTTAATGCTATTTTTAAAATATGGCACAAAAACTTTTATGTTGTGACAGTTAGACATCATAATGCGGTCAGTAGATCGCTAATTAATAATTATCTCAAAACAATTATGGGGAATCCGTCCAGCTTTATCAAGGAATTAAAATACTCATTTTCATCATATGTAAATATTTCCTAGCCTAGACAACTATTAAATTGTAGTCAATGTTATAACCTGGAGGGCTTAAACAAATACATGCGCTTTGTTTTCCACAACCAACTTTTATCGAAAATGGTTTGATCATACTGTAGAATTCGATCCGATAGATGAGAACGAATTCAAAGTTGTATTAAAATATAGCTATGCAGAATACAGAAGTAAACCTCCAAATTGAATTCATCCCAAGAGCGTGTTATATCTAATAACTCACCTTGAGCCTGACTAAATTGTGGGAGCTTATCCTTTTTATTTCGCGAAACTCTATGCAACATTCATAACGATTTTTCGGGAAACTGCAAATGGAGCCTTTTTGATTAAGAGGCGACGAATAAATTCCTTGCCCTTACCCGGAAGAGCGATAAATATAAAGGCTTTGTGAGGGAAAGCTATAAAAATGCTATAAAATTTTCAGATTTTCATTGCCGTTTCTTTTTCGCGTCGGGTTCGTGATTTTTGTTCAAAGGGTAAATTATGAGTCCTACTTATATTTCTTTGGTTCTAATGCAAACTCACGAAAAACTCTTTGAAATGAAAAACTGAAAAGTGGAAATTGTCTCGCGTGGACTTCTCAACTGTTATATTTTAAGCTCCTTCAAGTTCAAGCAGCACCTATTATACAAAACCGTTGTTGTGAAACCAGTAAATGTTAGCAATCACTTGTAAAAGTTTACATTTTTCGTACTGGGCGTAAAGGCTAAGTAAAATACCTTTGAAGACACTTTACATAAGATAGTTGATATAAATTATTTTTCCCGTGTAAAATCTATTATATATTTTTTTAAATGGTTAGCAAAATATTTTTTTAACACAAATTATTTTCGGATCTACAAAATGTATTTAATGTGTTAAAATATTTTAAAAATAAAATAAAAGCAATACATGGTGAGCCAACTAAATTATCCCCGTCTAAAAGCAGTTGATGCAACCCAACATACCTGCGGATTATTGAACTTTTTATAGGATAGAAATGGATCATTCAGTAACTGTTCAACATTGCCTTCATTCACTTCCACTAATTTTCTTATTATTTTTAAAAATGATTTTCGTACAAGAGCAAGCGTGTCTATTTACTACCGGGGTTCGGTAGTTTAATTGTACCCCAAAGAAAAAAGGAGTGATATAGCAACTTCTTGGCCATGATTTGCACAGCTCCTCTGTCAATCCAATTTCCTCCAAATACCTAATTCCTATCCAATCCAACATGCTTCTACCAAAGTTTTCGTCGTAGTTTGAATTCTACATGTTCCAACAGCCCCGGTAAAATGTTTAGTACGAAATCCAAGCAACATTGCCCAGTTAATTTTTCATTTAAAAAGTGTGGTCCGATGATATGATTACCTATTTTGGCAGACCAAACATTTACAGAAAAAATCTTTGAAAATGAGTGTCACACATACAGTACGGATTCTTTTGTGCGTAATACAATGAGATAATTATTCACTTCACGATTGTTGTTCTATTGCTTCGTCGCTAAACAATTTAGAATTTAAAAAAGATGCATCCAAAACCAGTTGGTTCTAAAAAAAACTGCAAAATTGCAATCTTCTCTTAGGGTAATTTTCAGGCTGTTCGTGTACCGAAGTAGCGTGACATACATTTTCTTTCAGAATTTTTCTGAGGTTCCACTAATCCCCATATTTGGGCTTAGATATCTTTGACTTATATGGGGATTCTCATTCACTGCCTCTAACGCTATATGATGTAATGGTCAGGCTCTACACCCTATGAAAGGGTTCGGCCTATAAGGCGGAAGGTGAGAGCGCCCGATCCTTACTCTCACACCCGGTTATCGCATACAAAATTTAAGACAGGTGGTGAGTATCACACATTAGACAACCGCATTATTACCCCTTGCAGATTCGAACGCAGGTACCCAACTATTTAAAGCGATTGGGTAGGCCGCTCGCCAGGCATCTAATCGGAGGTTTGAACTACCGACCTTCCGCACCGGAGCCTAGTGCTCTAACCAGTGGACCACACTGGCACACGCTATATACGATATATATATATATATATATATATATATACATCGTATAGCAACTAGACAATAGATGTATGTAGGACAATATAAATATATACAAATAGCATAAATATAATGCACATAAAATAATCAAATCCAGTATAGGTTCAGACGAGCAATACATAATGATATATAATATGACATACGACAAGTTAAATAGTATATATATATATATATATATATATATAGCAGCACTATGGGCCTCGTAGGCCCTTGGCTTGTTGTACGATTGATGCCCATTCTTTCCTATCCCTGGTTTTCGCTTCCCACTCTCGAATATTTAGATAGGTCAGGTCTTCTTGCACCTCATTCCTCCATTGCGTTCGGGGCCTTCCACGTCTCCTCCTTCCACTCACCTCCGCGACCCATATTTTCTTGGTTGTTCTCTCTTCGCTCATTCTTGTTAGATGGCCCAACCATCTGAATCTGTGAGCTTTAACAACTCCCACAATATCTGCATCATCATACGGTTCCCTAATTTCTCTGTTCGTTCTCCTCTCCCATCCCCCTCCACCTTTTTTCCACCATATATCTTTCTCAACGTTTTCCTTTCCCACACACTCAATCTTACTTGCTCCTGCTTTCTTAGAGTTCACACTTCACTTGCATATGTAACAACAGGTCTTATGATTGATTTGTACACTCGTAGTTTCAGCGACCTGGAGAACATGTGACCCGAAATTATGTTCTTCATAGCATGCGCACTTTTTGTTCCTGCTGTTATTCTTGCTTCAATCTCCTCACTGTTTCCCGGTTTCCTTGTCATTAGTGTTCCCATATATGTAAATGTTTCCAGTTCTGTAAAGCTGTATTCCTTATTGTCCACTTTTATTTTTAGAGTATTATTATTATCATAAGGCCTGTCATTCCATATCATGTATTTAGTTTTATTTTCGTTAACTTCAAGTCCCATACCTTGTGCTGCTATTACTATTTTCTTTACTGCGTTTTTTAATTCTTCTTTTGTTCTCGCTAAAACTGTTAGATCATCTGCGAAGGCAAGACATTGATAACGGTTGCGATATAGGATTCCCCGGCCGCTTATGCCGCTTGTTCTTATGATTTTTTCGAGAGCTACGTTGAACAATATCGCTGAGAGGGGGTCCCCCAGCCATAGTCCGTTCTTCACTTTAAATTTTCTTGACACCTCTCCATTTACTCTTACCATATTTGTTGCGTCCTGCAGGGTCATTTTTACCAGCCTGATCAACTTACCAGGTATTCCAAGCTTGTTCAGTGCAAGGTAGATAGTATACAATAGTTAAAACTAAACACTTGTCAGCTTCATACTATGACATCCACTTCGTTGAGCCACTAAAGCGTTGCCGCCGGCTTCGTGTAATTCGCGAACTTGGGAATCTCCTAGTGGGGTACACGGTAGCTATATGGTGTAAGATATACGCAATATTATCACAGTCACAATCAGGTCTTTCGGAGACCCTCCATTTGTGGTTTCAATACTGACATACAGGTCCTCCTAGGAAAGTCGAAAGCAGGGAGTCGTTGTGTGGGGTCACGAATAAGATTCAGTGGGTCTCTGTTGGAGTTGGACCATTCTTCCCGCCAGGCTTTGGTAATTGTGAAGTCCTCTGTGACTAATTACTCTCCAGGGAGGAGACATTTTAAGCGAGCACGCTGGCCAGTACAGTCCCTGTGTATAGGGAATTTGGTAATGTTGCCGCACTTATGCCATTCTTTCTTTAATAATTACTTTCGCCGGATTTGAAAAGGGGTGATCTTAGAGAGAACTGGTAGCCACTGAAGAGGGATCGATTTTACGATGCCGGATAACTACATAACTGCAGTTGTGTCCACACTATTCAACTAAACCGGGGTGCAGAACTCTACTGTTGAGTGCACCAAACCATGAGCTGAAGTTCTGAGGACTGAAGCCTTTGCTCTCCAGCCGGGACCAGAAAGTTTGTGCAAGATGTTGTTTCTGGTTTTGGTGTTACCAGGCCTCTAACATTGCTAGCTGATCTTGCATTTCCGTAATCGTTCTGGGTATTTTCTGAAATAAACAAATTTAGTTTCGTTTTTTAAAGAAGTTACAAGGCATCTAAAGGTTTTGTCATACGGTGGTCTTCTAGTTGAATAGCGTCGTATATGTAAATAGGAAACAAACCTTTTTTTCGTTATTGGAATACATCTTACTCAACTTAGTATTGTCATAAGTAGGCAATTATGATTAATTTTAAATGATTTCGGTTGTCGTGCTATAGGTATGTCGGGTAGATAAGTAACCGTAAGGTACAGGAAGGTGCATTCTATCATATAATGTCAATGATTTTATACAATTCTTTATTTAGATGGAATACTGTTATTGTTTTAGATATGAAGTAGAAACTCCAATGTAGTGACTAGTGATAGTGATAGCTAGACCCTCTGAAAGTAGCTCATGCTTTGCCATTTATTAGATATCTTGTTCAGAATGCATTCAGATTTGTTAAGTTACTAAATCGCTCAAGTTCACCAAGTGCCATATAAAACGTAATCCTTGCGGGAGTTATTATATATTCGGAAGTATATATTTTGTGCTGTAGGCTAAAAAATGCTTGTAGAAAGTGAACTATACTTTGATAACTTTAGTAAATGTTAAAACTGTATGGGTTAAATAAAGACAGCCGTTTTGTTTCCTTCAGATAACTTTTTTTGAAAATGTTGTTGATGCTATATAATTATGTGATTATCATTATGTTTTCCATATTTTGATAATGAAAGTTGCCGATCTGTAATTCTCTAAATTGGAATATTAGAACAACACACACTTTTCGACACCACTTTAAATAAAAAACAGAAGGTATTGACGATGAAGATGAAAACATTAATTTTCGATATTCCACATTGAGAATGTTTTCTTGGAGTTACGCATGTATTTTGTAATGAATCTACGGACGTATCCGTATTTTATGTTTACGATAAGCAATTTTTACCTTCCCGAAACAAAAAATCAGCAAACACTGAAACTCCCAAAACTTTACTTATTGTGTGTGTATCCTGATAGTACCTCAAATGCCGAAACAGAAAGTTTT
Source organism: Limonius californicus (assembly GCA_014611495.1). Lineage (NCBI taxonomy): Eukaryota > Metazoa > Arthropoda > Insecta > Coleoptera > Elateridae > Limonius > Limonius californicus. The sequence goes on along the minus strand of JABXWE010103288.1, from coordinate 10,459 downwards.
ATCGGGTTCTAAACAAGGGCGGTTTTATCGGCATAATAATGTCTTTTATAAACAAAAAGCGACTTCTGTGATATTCTCTTGTTTGCGGAACAACTGGGACCGGGAAGTTGGGGATTTTATCTGCAATACTCAAACGTTGCTCGAAAAGTGGGTAGGTGATAACTGATGAGTGATGAATAATGGGCGCCGCACAAAACGGCAGCCAAATTGTGCGATGGGCGTTTAAAATACCCGAAAGTGGAGACTTAATAATGGAGACTCGAAACAATCGAGCTGATGACGCTTCCTATCGAAATAAATTAATAAACAAAAAATCAATTCGCATAATGGGACTGGGTGTCGTAAAATGCGACTGCCATTCAATTTGGCTAGAGCTTAATCGTACGCAGATTACGAGATAATTCCGCTAGATTTTCTCGGAAGACAGCAGCAATTTAATTACGCCAGAACTTTTACATCTTACGTTTCCATTCAAACCGACCTCCTTGAACTTAAAGGCAAAACTTAATTTGGAGATAAAGATAGGCGTACAAAAATAAGTAAGCTGTAGATAGACATGGCTCATGGATTTACCGAGAAGTTAATTGGTGTAAAAATAAACTTACGGTTCGGGAACGAAGAATTACATTGCGGTAACGTTACAATGACGTAGTTCTCGAGTAAGTTGCTCCCCTTTTGTATCCGCATTTTATGGCAGTATTACTTCGCTGTTAGCCAACATTAGCTCCCTTTGGATTATATTCATAAGCTAAAATCGTAAGCTATATTCGCAGTCTGCAGATATATTCTGATGTTGGATCTGTTTCTAAGTTTTTACAGAAATACCGTGTGAGAACTTTAACTGGAACTTCGATATACAATATATCTGTAAAATTCCTAAAACACGTCAAAATTAGTTGTTCACTGACTACATTTCGGCGGTCATATTCTTAGTTTATCTTCACCCGGAGGAATGCAACCACCCTTAAGTTTTTCTTGTCAAATGTAAGAGTATACCATGTGATACATCGTTTGAAAGCTCATTTCAAGAGGAATACAACACATATTTATTTTTTAATTATTCTAAGAGGCTACTTGTTAATAAAATGAACCTTCCAATTTAAGTTAAACGCTGTTTAATGTAAAAGATATTCAAAACGTGCACCATGTCTTTCTTGGCAAAAAGCCAATCATGATTAACACATTCCTTACATTTTGTAACATTTCCGGTGAGATTTGCCTGATTTCACGTCGGATACGTTGCTGCAGATTCTCAATATGTTTCTTGCATAAACCTTACTCTGAAGATATCCCCATAAAAAAATCAAACGAGCGGAGCGAGGTCCGGATATCTTGTCGGCCAATCAATTGGACCTCTTCTTCCAATCCACTTATTTGGGAAATATTCGCCTAAATATTGACGAATGGTGCGGTGGAGCTCCGCCTTGTTGATACCATAGCGAGTGTCGCCCCGTGGGTGTTAGAAAATATATTTTAGTTCCCTCATAAAACACAATTTGCAAAAAAACTGGTTTAATTTATTTATTATTGAAATACTCGATATTCGATACTTTATTTTTAGTTTACATGAATATTAGAAATACTATTCTTGGACAGATTGCAATAGGCATTGTCCTCTATGTATGTACATGTTACGGACAAAGACGATAATCCGGCCAATGACGTTATTGGCCGGTCAATGACGATAATGCCCAGCCATGTCGGACATTATCCATAATGACCGGCCACTAACGTTAATGTCCATGTAATTTGGGTAATGTTGATAATTCATAATACGAGCGTACTGTTAACATCGTCGTCCGGGCGATGTCGTCATTGCCCGTTAGACAGCGGCCAGTGATGATAAAATAGAAAGTTGGGTTATGTTAGAGGTACCCACGTTGTGTTTGCGTTGTGTAATTTGTGGAGCACATATTGCACATACTGGAGAACGTCAGCGATTCCCCAAAAAATAAAGAAATTTCCCTTAGAGAAGTTGCAGCTCAAAATAGTATTTTAGGGGGCCAGGGGTACAAGCGTTGTCACTGCAAGGGCGGGTGTAAAAACAAAAAGTGTGCATGTCGGGCAAACAAGACAATTTGCAATTCGAAGTGCCACAGATCACTCTCATGCCACAACAAGAATGATTAATTTAGAGTTCTTTCAATATTATTTGAAAAATCTATATTCTTTTTTTAATTTTTTTAGTTACTTACGTTACCAAGTAAGATTTAATAAGTGTGAATAATATCGTTTCACCTTGCACTTACCTAGACGGTGCACATTTGATAAATAAAAATAATAAAAGAAAACATATTGTATAGTTTCAATAATAATCATGATACCTATATCAACATTCTCCAGCCATTTTTGGCAATTGTCGTTAATGACCGGGCAAGGATGTTAACATGAACATAAAATGAAAATATTGACAACATTGCCCGCCCGCAACGGGCCATAACGTCAATGCCCGGCCATTAGCGATATTGGCCAGGAAAAATGGACAATCACGTCATTGTCCGGCCATTATCGTCACTGTCCAATTACCGTCTTTGACCGCAACATACATACAGACACTATCAAAAATATTTTTTGGTTATTCCACTGAGGTAAAATAATTTTTAGAAAATGCGCATAAAAATGATTTTTATAAACATTAGAACTTTTAGTGAGGACCGATGTTTGAAACGTTGTTCTCCGTAATGCTCAATTTTTCAAACAAGGTTTACCTTAAGAATGTTCCTAAAATATTTCATTAAATGTTTTGAATTTGGTCTGGCAGTTCAAATTAGTGAAGTATTAACGTAAAATGTAAAATAAAATAAAAATACATCTACTTGGAATCATATACTGTGAAACGGAGTTGCGCCGATACTGTCTTCCCAGATACGGCATTTCGTATTTACAAATTAATTTGTGTCAACTGTTATCGATTGCAGTCATTATGGCGTTAATGTACTTGGTTCAAATTAATATTTTAAATAATTGAAAACCCCAATTAGCGGACTATCGCTATTATATGAAATAATGACATTACTCAACGAAGAGTCTAAATGAGTTGTTCTGATAAAGAGCCAGGCTGAAACTCCGGGTTCGATTACCGTGAGGTATAATTTAAAAAAAGTGTACATTTAGTTTTTTGTTAATGTCAGGGATATTCATAATTTGTTTTTAGCTAATATGGTGTATTTACCAAAAATAATTATATTTTACTGTTTGCCAATAGTTTGTTAAACCCTACTGATAGATTAGGAAGAGAATTGTCAATACGACTAACATTAACAAAAAATTCAATTACAATTTAACAAATTAAAAAAAATTGTCTTCTTCCAAGAATTGAACCCGCACTTCTCGCATTACAACCTCGCCATTCAACCCATCTAACCATTTACCTCTATGTTGTGAATCGACATTAGTACATATAATAGTAGTATACAGCGAATTGGGCGATTTAATTATTTTAAAACCCGTTTAAAAATAAACAAATTAACACCCTAGCAACTACAATCAATAACAGTTGACACAGACGAATTTGTAAATGCGAAATGCCTCATTGAAGGTTATCTGGGAAGATAGTCTCGGCGCAATTCTGTTTTTCGTGAATATGATGTGCGTTAGATGATTCTTTGTTATATTTTAGATTTTACATTAACACCACATTAATTATAACTGACAAACCAAATTCAAAACATGCATTTAAATATTTTAGGAAAAAAGTATGTATTTTTGCAGTTTCTAAAAAGTATCTAACCTCGCCTGAACAGCCTAAACATATTTTTGTGTCTATACATATACTATACATATTACAATCTATACAAAAATAACTTTACCAATATTGCAAATAACCGAGATATCAAGTTGATTCGTCTTAGCATAAGTAACCTGTATATGAGTATATGTTATATCATGTATTACATATTTATCATCTTAGCTATACCTGCCACAAAATGCAATTTTGATTTTTTTATCTACGGTATCTATAATACTATTTTCTATTGATATAATTGTTAAATTGGTTAGACATTCTTCGGACATTGTTGATAACAAATAATTGTTTATTAATTTTAGTTTTGAAAAAGAATACCGTTTGCGGATGTTGTGTTTACTGCTCATTTTTATCGCTTTAGTGTTTATTATTAATCGTGCAAGCATGTACTAAAGTGTTACTTCATAAATAGGAGCATTGTATAAAAATGTACTGTTATTTGTCGTCTTGAAACGGCGCCGCCCTTTCTGTACAGGCGCCTTAGTGCGAGGCACATCCTGCACACCCTCATGGGGCCTCCCTGACCACAGAATTTCGTTGGGTATATCAAGAACTATCTTATTTGGAAATAAAGCCGCCGTTCTAACCTGTTACCTCTGACTTGTAACCTAACTTTTGAATCTCCGCAAAAATTTACAAATGTTTATTCTTTATGCACTGCGTTCTGTTAAAATGTTTTTACAGTGGCGAAACCCATATGGTATGCATAAAGTGTATCTTTAATTAATATCGACTATTTTTTAAATACAAACTTCAATGTAGTGAAAACTACATACGTTACAGCGTGTACCTCTCTTAAGGATTTTTAAAAACCTTGTCAAAAATCCGTCCAGGTTTGTCAAGAAATTCAAATGCCTCCTTTTACTAGGCGTAAAAGAATTATAGGGTGATTTTAACGTCTCCAGATATTCAATTATGCATACAGAAGTATATATTTCATATTCTAGATTAAAAAGTAAGTATAGTAACTGAGCTACACTTGAATAATTAATAAAGTTGTAGTAGTAAATATCATAAACTGCATGGTTTAAACAAAGACACATGTTTTGTTTTCCACAGTCAAGCTATATCGAAAAGTTTGTACACTGTATTGTAAATAAAAGATAAAATTAAATCAAATAAAAAAACAATCTATGTATATAACTATAATATCTGGGAAAAGCTTAATGGAAGAAAGTTTCCTATTAATATTGGATTATAACTAATTCGTATTATTTGCCAAATAACAATAAGGTTGAGAGTAATAGTACAGCGGGTGTATATATATATATATATATATATATACAGGGTGTTTCGAAATTGTAGGGCACTATTTTATGGATGTGTTCCCCCGCATGAAATAAACAAAAAAGTTCATACAAGCATATGGCTCAAATTAATTTATTACCGAGATATTGAAAGTTGAAGATATTTAGTTAAAAATAAAATATTCAGAGTAACTGTTTAAAGTGGTCTCCATTTTGTTGAATGCAACATTCAGCACGAAGAATCCATACTTCTCTGACACGCCTTATAACATCAGGACGACCCTTGATAGTTGCTGCTGCTTCTCGATGCGATTTCTTAGCTCTTCTTGTGTGCCAATAGACGTAGAATAAACCATATACTTCATCCAGCCCCACACAAACTAATCTAATGGTGTTAGATCAGGAGATCGTGGTGGCAATTTTAACAGGTCCGTCTCGACCAACCCATCGATTACCAGATGTTATGTTTAAATAATCAGTGACAATATGAGAAAAGTGAGCAGGGGCACCGTCATGCATAAACCACATCCACTGTCTATTGGCAATCGGAATGTCTTCTAGAAGGTCATACAGATCATTTTACAAAAAATGCAAGTAAGATATTCCTGAAAGCCTTGTTGGTAAAAAGAAGGGGCCGGTGAGATTGTAACCAAGAAGACCACACCAGACATTTAATGAAAAGGTATGTTGGTAATGCATACTAGTAGTCGTATGAGGGTTTTCTTCGTTCCAAGTATGGGTGTTTCGAGAATTAGTAATACCAGTTTTTGTAAAACATGATTAATTGGTAACAAGCAGGTAGCTCAGGAAGTTAGGATCTCGTGTGCATTGTCGAATAAACCATTGGCAGAAATTTCTGTATTTGTTGTACTCTTTTGGTAACAGATCTTGCAGAGGCGTAACGCGAAATGGATACAATTGTTGCTCACGTAATGTTCGTCATGCGCTTCTACATGATTCATTGAAACGAAGTGACAATCTTCTGGTGCTAGTACTAGGAGATAACTGAACAGCATTGAGTATCCCTTCTTCAACGTTTGCACTTCGTCGAAATCTTTGCCGACCAGCGTTTATTCGTTCAGACTTTAGCGTGGCAGGGTCCCTAAGACGTCTTTCAATGGCTTCAAACGTTTTACGATTTGATATCCTTCTAGTGGGACATGCTTCATGGTATCTTCGAACAGCAGCAGCGCCATTTTTACGTACCTTGCCATAAATTAGAAGCATGTCTGTTTGTTCTGCAAAACTGAACAAAGTTGTGGTATCTCCCATGACAATAACGAATTGAAGAGTCTTCAAAGTACTATTAACTCACACGAAAACGAGCATGAACTAGTAAAACAGGTTACTTAATACTAATCAATAGATTTAATGACAGATGTTTAATCAACTGTTAAAAAAATAAACAATATGCAGTTGACGACTACTTCATTAACTTCGGACTTTTAGCTATTTATCTTTAACTTTCAATATCTTGGTAATAAATTAATTTGAGCCATATGTTTGTATGAACTTTTTTGTTTATTTCGTGCTGGAGAACACATCCCTAAAATAGTGCCGTGCAATTCCGAAACACCCTGTATATATATAAAACTTCCTGTACATATTCTTTAATTATAGGGGAATAGTTTTAAATTTAGAAGTTTTGCTAAATTTGTTACCCAAGATAAAATGATATTTTCTAAATTCGTTTGGAAGCTGTGGCCGCCCATCAAAAATTTTATAATTTTCATTTTCAGCTTAACTCCGTTTGTTTTGAAAACATCGTGTTGGCGTTGTAATACTACTAAGGTGATTATAATACATTTTCCAACGACTTAATCAACTTTAGTAACAGACGTTTCTTTTTTCTTTAACCATCATCAATTTTTATTTTTTTATGGGCGCCATGTTTAATTCTTCGGTGTTTGTGCAGCCCTCTATTTTTCGGTATTCAATTATTGTAAATTCGTTGTATATATGTAAGCATTGTTGTAACATCATCATGTCTATCACGATGTAGGTTTTTCAGCTGTTCCGATTTGCCAACGTTTTTAGGTTGTCCTAAGTATCTTCTGCCTATTGGTTTGTGTTTGTAAGCTTTTCTTGGAATTCTGGTCTCGTCTATTCTATTCACGTGTGACGTCGAGTGCTGTCTATATTCCAGTATTCGGCTTTCTACAGATTCAACGTGCAGACTTTCCCTAATGTGTTCATTCCGTATTCTATCTGATCTTGTTATCCCTTTTGCTCTTCTTAACAACTTCGTTTCTACTGTTCTCAATGTATCATTGCTGTAACGTAAGAATATCAACGTGCAATACATATCTATTTGAGAACCACTGACTACTACTTTTGGTTTTCAAGGCAGTCTCGACGTCTTACAATAAATGAAACCAGAAACCTTTTTTATTGCCAGTTGTTCACCATTGATCAAAAATGTAACATATAATACATTCAATAAAAAACACACAAGAATGCAGCAATTAACTATGGCGTCTATTAAAAACAAACAAAAACAATTGTGGCAAAGTGCCTTCAAGCGAAGTTGAGTACATATCCATGTCATCATGCTCTATACAAATATTTTGAAGGTGTCAAACCGTAAATGGGGTTTTTATAAAAATATCACCAGCTATTTGTCAACAAACAAAAAATGAGGTTATGGTGTATTTCTTTATTATTTAGGTATAGTTGCATTGTTGTACTTTTCCGAATAATGGAAAGTTCAAATGTGAAACAAATTAAAAGTACGAAGCACGCATTCAAAAATAAGGTTACAGTTTTATACTTATACTATAAAAGTTTTAGAATCTATTCTAATTTATACAACAAATGAACTTAATAAGCGAGGGCCACATGCAGAAAAAATTATTAGAAACATTATATGCACCTCAATAAAGCTTTAGGCAGAAGGGAGAAATTAGCAATTGTATTATTCAGTCTTTTTTCTACTCTAGCTGCTGTTGGGTCTTTCAAACTCAACAGTGGGATATATTAAAGCTCCTCAGGGATGCGAGACAAATTAAATCTGGGCGGGACTATCCTGACATTGCCAGATGCATGCCATCCCTGAGAAGTAAGCACAGACGAAAATATTGCTCGTATTGGTAAATGGTTCATGCTAAATCCCCAGTTAAACTGTTAGAAATAATTGCAACAATAGCAATTCCTTCTGGGACAGTTGAACGGATTCTGCCCGGCCATTTATGGAGCATCACTGGGATCAGGAAATCAAACAGAAGTCTATATAATGGAAACTTACAGATAGTACAAATTAAAAAAATACCAGTGTATAAGACTGGCAATTTTGACTATAGAGTCTGCTTTCACTTAATAAAACACGAGAAGCCGTACTTGGTGCTACGACGTACATTACTGAAACTTATATTTTGTTAATTTATGCGTTCTTAGTGGTTTAATTGGGGTAGTTCTACATCGTGTGTTATCTAACATTTCCACCATACCTTCAGCAGATGTACAAATCAACGTCAACTTCTGTGCACGGGTGAAGGTATTCGTTAATAATACTAATTTTTCTTCGTTAATAAAAATATACAAGGTGAGCCAGCTACGTTAGGCACCTTAAAAGTGGTTGGCCCCACTCAACATACATATAGCATGGCACCTCTGCTTTAATTTAATTAGTAGATAAATGTTGCCTACTTAAATTTTAAGTAACATGTTTTCAAGTAAACAAAGATTTGTTGCATATTTTTGATGAATGTCATGGAAATGCTGCAACTCTCAATTGATATATACCAGGTGCTATCCAACTGAAAGCCCACCGTCTGAAAAAATATTTAACTCGTTTAAGAAATGAAAGTAAATTTGTTAATTTCAAACGATGTAGGCCTGAACGCTTAGGAACATGGAAGTTTTAGCAGTTTTAGAGGCAGAGAATGAGTAACCCCATGTAAATCAAATAAGCACAGATGTACAGGGTATTAGCAGAATTTCAGTTACAAGAATTCTGACAGCAAATGTACGTCATCCCTATCACATTACTTTAGTTCACGAACTGCGTGAAAGTTACCTTCGGAGAAAATTGTAATTTTGTAGTTTCTTTCAGATTTAACTTCTTTTGCATCATCTTTTTTAAATTGTGTATTGTTTAGCCCTTAGACAAAATTCCCAACCAACGGTAAAGTGGATAGGCATAACTCATTTTTAAAAGGTTTTTTTTTCTGTAAATTTTTACCATAGTAGGTAACCATATTATTGGATCACACTTATTCCATGAAAATTGAACCGGGTAACGTTACTTGGTTTTCCCACAAAACATTTTAGTCGGGTTGTTGGAAGATGTAGAACTCAATGTAGGACTGAAACTGTGGTATCAACATGATGGCTGTTCCGTTCAGTACAGTAGGATTGTTAGCAATTACTTAAATAATGTATTTGGAGTAAACTGGATTGGAAGAGGAGTTGTGCATCAATTGCACCAATACATTGCGATATAATATAGTATAAAAATAGAATAGTATACGGTAGTAAATAAGCCTGATTTACAAAATGGAATACTCGACGAGTGTACATCAATTACACCTGAGACACTTGATTGTTGTTTAGTTTTTAATATAGCACAACTACACTAACGAGTGTTTTCTTGTTAAATACTAATAAAATTAATATTAGTCAAAATAATCATGTATGAGGGCACAACTTAGCTGGCCCACTGTGTATAATAAATTTATTTATTTATTTAATCCGCAGGAGAAACGGGCGCAGGCCCAATTACAACCCTGCTTACATGCATACATACATAAAATGAAAAAAAAAAGAAAAGTTTACACAAACGAACGAACTGCAAGCACCTTCAACATCTAACTTTACCTTTCCTTATACATATTTAATAAAGCCTTTTTGAAAGAATTTTCTGATCTATCAAAAATATTCATATCTGTATTAAATAACACCCTATTAGTTATATTCAGCATTTTTACTATGGAAGAGTTTGATCGAATGTTAGTTCTACAAAACGGCAAGTAAAATAAATCACGCGGTCTGCATCTAACAGCTGGAGTATAAAGTTTAACCATTGGCAGTAATACAGGACAATCGATTCTATTATTAATTAGTTTATAGATGAAAAGCACAGCCGACAGTTCACGTCTTTCACTTAATTTGAGAATCTCGAAATCATGTCTAATATTATGATACTCATCATATCGTGGATATTGCTTATGGCGCTTATAATAAATGTACTTCAAAAATTTATTTTGAGCCGTTTCAATTTTATTTTGATTTTGCGTGGTACCAGGATTCCATACCCTGCTAGCAAATTCTAATTTTGATCTTACTATCGAATTATAAAGAATTTGAATTGATTTTGTGGTGTTAAATTCATACGTATTTCTCATTAAAAACCCTAGATTTTTAAGTGACATATTTACAATGTGATCTATATGAGTATCCCATTTCAAATTAGAAGTAAATAACACCCCTAAGTCTCGATTATTGTGTACGCGTTTTAAATCTTCTTGAT
>JABXWE010103287.1:0-18780 GCA_014611495.1 Limonius californicus | reverse complement strand
TCAACATCTAACTTTACCTTTCCTTATACATATTTAATAAAGCCTTTTTGAAAGAATTTTCTGATCTATCAAAAATATTCATATCTGTATTAAATAACACCCTATTAGTTATATTCAGCATTTTTACTATGGAAGAGTTTGATCGAATGTTAGTTCTACAAAACGGCAAGTAAAATAAATCACGCGGTCTGCATCTAACAGCTGGAGTATAAAGTTTAACCATTGGCAGTAATACAGGACAATCGATTCTATTATTAATTAGTTTATAGATGAAAAGCACAGCCGACAGTTCACGTCTTTCACGTCTTTGAGAATCTCGAAATCATGTCTAATATTATGATACTCATCATATCGTGGATATTGCTTATGGCGCTTATAATAAATGTACTTCAAAAATTTATTTTGAACCGTTTCAATTTTATTTTGATTTTGCGTGGTACCAGGATTCCATACCCTGCTAGCAAATTCTAATTTTGATCTTACTATCGAATTATAAAGAATTTGAATTGATTTTGTGGTGTTAAATTCATACGTATTTCTCATTAAAAACCCTAGATTTTTAAGTGACATATTTACAATGTGATCTATATGAGTATCCCATTTCAAATTAGAAGTAAATAACACCCCTAAGTCTCGATTATTGTGTACGCGTTTTAAATCTTCTTGATTAATTTTATATTCTGAAAAAATGTAATTAATTCTCAAAGAAAATGTCATAATTTTGCACTTGCTGACGTTGAAATAAAGATGATTATTTAAACTCCAATTTACAACTGAGTCGAGATCTTTTTGTAATAAGTCGCAATCATCCGAAGTTTTAATTTTTTTAAATATTTTCAAATCATCAGCAAATAGCAAAATTTTAGAGTATTCTATCGAGTCAGGCAAATCGTTTATAAATATGAGAAATAACAATGGTCCTAAATTACTACCCTGCGGTACGCCAGATGGTGTTATGTATTTTTCAGATAGAAATCCATTTAGTTTCACGAACTGAAATCTATTCTGCAGATACGATCCAAAAAACTGTATTAAATTTAGACTACACCCACATAGATGCAATTTCTGTAGAAGAATGTCATGATCAACTTTGTCAAAAGCCTTAGCAAAATCTGTATAAATAACATCTGTTTGCTCCCCCTTATCCAGAGTTTTACTAACGAAATCAACAAATGCTATCAGATTGGTATCAATAGATCGGCCTCTCATAAATCCGTGTTGATCAAAGGATATCCAATTTTTCAAATGATACCACAATTTTTGATAAATAAGTTTTTCAAAAATTTTGGCTGGTACTGATAATATTGACACAGGTCTATAATTTTCAACATCGCATTTACTACCAGATTTATGTATCGGAGTTACTTGGGCAATTTTCCATTTTTCCGGAAAAGTACTTGTTTTTAATGACAAATTAAACAATATAGCTAAAGGTTCTTTAAATATTTCGTAGCACGCTTTATAGATGTAAGGTGGTGTTAAGTCAGGGCCTGGTGTTTTTTTTGCTTTTAACTGTTTAAGTAATCTACCGACTTCTTCTACATCAATCGCCTCCAATGTAAATAGATCGTTTGTACTATAACTGGACTCCGATAAAAGCTTAGTAATATTATAGCTTGAAGTATTATTATAAACAGAAGCAAAATAATTAGCGAAGCATTCTACGACATCTGCATTATTAGAATAATTTAATCCTCGGTAATTATAATTTTGTTCCGTATTCCTATTTATTTTCTTATTATTTACATAATTCCAAAATTTATTTACATTTTCGTTAATTTCTAATTCAACAGATTCTATATAATTTTGATAAGCAGCAGAAATATTTCTTTTACATAACTTTCTTAGTCTCTTAAATTCTTGCGAATGAAAAATGGATTTATTTCTGTGTTTGTGATGATATCGCTTCTGCTTTAAATCACTTTTAACTTCCTTCGTAAACCATATCGGATATTTATTTGTACCTGAATGAGTAACTCTTGGTACACACTGATTAATGATTTCATACAAAATTTGATAATAATGATCCGTAGCTTCATTAACATCTGCGAAAGTGTTCAAAACATTCCAATCTGTATTTTTTAAATAACCGTATAGTGCCAAAAAATCTGCCGTTTTAAAATTGTAACTGTTGTTTAAATCGGGTGTAAAATATTTGTTATTGCAGTATGTTGACGTAGATATAACAATAGCTGGATGATAGTCATCCAGTGGAACAAGTGGGTCGATTTCTTTTTGTATTTGTATCACGTTAATATTACTTATTACTAGATCCAACGTTTTACCTTGTACATTTTTAATATTGTTGCATAGTTTGGCATCTAACAAATTTATAAATGCTTCTAGTGTTTTTAAAAGTTCATTGCCATTTGCCAAATTACAATCTATTCCATCAATTTCTGATATGTTAAAATCTCCTAGAACAATTACGTCTTTTCCCAAAAAGTCAACTCTATTTTCAAATTCTTCAAAGAAGTGTAAATATTTTTGAATGGGAGTACGCGGCGGAAAATAGGGCAAAGTAATTATCGTATTTTTATTGTAAATTTTAGTTTCAATAGTTACTGACTCAATTATATTACTATTCATAATTAATTTTGATTTATGACGTTTATGTATCGCTATCAAAACTCCTCCGCCACGACTCTTACCAGTAAGTATTTTGTCCCTATCACATCTGAACACGTTGTACCGATTATCAAATAATTCAGCGTCGCAGATATCTGAATCCAGCCAGGTCTCTGTTAATGTAATCATATCATACTCAACAGCTGTTATATTTTTAAAGAAAGTATGTGTTTTCGTTCGCAAACCTCGTACGTTTTGATAATAAATGAAAAATTCTATCAGTTTCATTCCAAAGCAAGCTATATGATAAGCCACTCGCAGTTAACGTTCCACAAGAAAAAAAAATATATAATATAATATAAAATAATTAAAAAGCAAAATGACATAAACTTAGAAATACAAGAAAAAAAAATGGCAATGCGACTTAAAAAAAAAGAAAATGATAAATTACTAATTCCGTGTTAATAGTTGCCCCCGCATGAAATTATTTCTCATCTTTACATAATTTTTCAAGTTCTTTTATGGATTTTATATAATGTTTTTTATTATTATTATTAACAACAATGACACCATCGTGTGACCATACATTCTTTTTACCAAACTGTTCACTGGCGTTATACAACACATCCATTCTTTGCTTCGTTAGGTCTTCTCGTATCACTTCCTTTGACCCCTTTAGATTCTTCTTTCGATTGAAGACCATTGCTCGATGACGGTAGTTGGTAAACTTAACTATAATTGCTCTGTGTTTGTTAGGTTGCATCCGTCCTATCCGATGACATCTGTCAATGTTGTCTCCAGTGATAGTCAAACCCAATTGATTGTTAAAAACTTTTAGGACCGTGTTTTCAACGACTTCGCCAGGCTTCTCTTCGGCGCCAAATATACGTAAACTGTTACGCCTCGAATACTGCTCGAGGTTATCTACAGCATTAATTAGCTCCTCGTTTTCATTTTGTAGGCGTACTAGTTTGTTCTCCATTTCGCTGTACTTATTCATTAGATCGTCAATTTTGACCTCCAACTTTTTCACGACCATATTGGATAGCTTTTCAGCTATTCCCTCCAAAAACAAATCTTCACCAACAAACTTTTGTAAACACTGTTTAGAAATTTCCGTGATATCCTTCTGTTGGCCTTGAGTAAACACCATCCTTACACTTATTACCAATGAATAATAACCAACCAAAAATTTATAGATCACTGCCGGAGCAACTCGCACACGTCTATCTACCGCGACGGTTCATACATATATTATATTAATATACATATAATGACAAAAATTGATTTTTACATTTGATTATTCAAAATGGCATTTCGACATAATATTGGACTTATGATGAAATTTTAAATTATAAATTTAAAATACGATTAACGTTTTATGAAGATATCTATACTCAGTGGTGCTTGCGCTTTTTTTTTAATTATTTTGTACATTTAATTACATAAAGCTGTGTTCTAGAAGAAGATAGAAAGACAGCATATAATGTCAGTTAATAGCAAATTAAGGTGAAGCAAAAATGAGAGTTTTAAATAGAATTGAATGGAGACCGTGTTTTAAGTATGTAAAACTTTGAAGAACCTAAATACGTATTTCGGCAGCTAAGTTGCCTTCTTCAGTAGGAACTTGGACTAACTAAAATAACCTAGTTGAGAAATACCTGCGATGATAAGTTCTTCTCCAAGTCAACAATAAAAGTCCAATATATTGGTTTTTCACAATTTTACAAGAGTTTTGAAAATCAGTTAAATGAGAGATAATTTCGATAAACAAGTTTGAAAAATATACAAAATGGTGGTAGCAGCAACTATTATATTTTAATTCTGTTTTAACATGGATTATTTAAAATTGAAGTTTTCCAATAAACAGAAAACGATAATGATATATTCAACTACAATATGCGTGGAAGCTGCGATATGGTGGCAGCAACAATTATAAGTTCGTTTTAGATTTCAGATTTAAAGAGATTATGATGGAGTTCATATCCCCAAGTTAACATCTGTCGGGCGGCTTACCCAGTCGTTTTAAATAATTGGGTACCTGCGTTCGAATGAACAAAGGGTAATAATGCGTGTCATAAATTGAAGAAGGAGGTCTGACCTACCACCTTGCAGGCCAAACTTTTTACGTAGACGTAACGAAATGATATTTGAAACTTCATTACTGATACAACATTTATATTATGTTATGATTGGTGATATTTACATTGATATTGACTTTGACAAAATATACTAGGTATGAACTGAGGCTAATTTTGTGCACCTCATATAGAATTTATTGAGTTGTCGAATTTCTAGAAGCTGTTCCAAATGGTGAAGTTATAATAATTTAGATTCTAGAGCATGGAGTTTAGGTTTCCGTAAATTGTTGTTCTCAGCAATTCTTAAAGTTGTTCGCTGTATAAACCATTCCAGACACCAAACTTAGTGAACTTTCAATACTTCTACTCGGATTATTTTATCATTACTTTCATTAACATTGTGAAATTAAATTTTCAGTACGTTAAATGCGAATAAACGTAGGTATAAGATAAAAGGCCTCTACTTCAATAACAATTATTTTGAAGGTTACGTAATATATCTACTACAAATTCAGGCTTATATTAACAATAATTATCTTTTACTACGGAGTAAACGCACCGTCTCAGATTATGATTTTCTCGAGAAGATTTAATAAAAACGAAATGCAATTTTTAGAATTCGATTACAGGCAAAAATTGTAACTTTTATTATTATTTGTTTGACAAACTGACGCCTTTAAAGTAAAAAACATAGTAGAGCAATGCAGAGGCAATTTTTCTCTACCTTAAAGCAATTTCCCTGGGAGCAACAAAATTGTAGTTTCAACGCAATTTCCTCTAAAAACGCAAATTTCATAAGTTTAACGTTACAGCTGCATACCGATCATAAAAGTATAACACCGTGTGTAAAATAGTAGAGTAAACCACCTATTAATAGCATCTATTGACTAAGACCGTGGCAGTGAATTTATAGCTACAGTATAGTTAGCATAGTTACACTTGTGCTTCCGTTTTTAAATTACATCGGAGAAAGTGTTTGGCGGTCGTTTATCTGGCATCCTCTCTTAGGTTAGGAGTTCAAATCAATTAATTTATGAACCAGTAATTTATTTCAACTTCACATTTGAACTGGCGATCAAAAAATTAACTACTACATTTGAAGATATTACGTCTAAAATCGTTTACGTATTTATTTTTAATAAGCTCTGAAGGGGGAGATTTTTAATGAAATGGAATCCTAAGACGAAATTTCATTAATTTGCCTTTCCATGACATTCAATCCCTATTTAAAATTCTACCAAATTAATTAATTTGCATACATTACTCTTATAAAACTGCAATATTTCATCAAAATGTTCTATAAAATTTGGTTGTGGAAAATACATGGGTATTTACTCTTCTACTAAGCATGTCTATAACAATTATTCATAGGTAAATATAAACAAGGTGGGCCGAAAATTACTACCCAGTGAATGGTGAACTAATACTCATACTACTATATTTATACTATTAAACACATAATTACTTTTAAAATTGTTTTTTCCAATGATGGCCTATGGCAGTCCGTTACAGATGGAACGTAGTTGATATGATAATTCCATTCGTCAATTATTTCACTAAAACTACCTTCGTACTTACTGGCGCTGCCTCTTGTACCTTTCGGTGTCAAGATTGACGTTTAGGTTAGTTCTTTTTGTATCCGTGCGATGGCAGATTCTAGAACTTCCTTCATTTGATCCTGTTTCGTGATAGGGTTCTTATTCTTCATGGTTCATCTAACTCCGTCTTCCCAGGTCTATTGCATCTGATCATCTTCGTCTCTCCATACACCACTACCCATTAAATGAAGAACTAATACTAATACTGTATTGTTAAGTAATATTTACATTCTTAGGCACATAATTACGTATAAATTGTTTTTTTCTCACTCAATGATGGTCTATGGCAGTCCACTACAGATCCAGTTTGTTCAAAATGCCTTACGCTTTGGTGGAACAATGTTGAAATAATGATCCATTCGTCAATTAGTGCACGAAAACTACCTTCGTACTTTTTTATAAACCCTCTTGTGCCTTTCGGTGTCGAAATTGACGTTTAGGTTAGTCCTTTTTGTATACGTGCGATGGCAGATTCTAGAACTTCCTTCATTTGATCCTGTTTCGTAATAGGGTTTTTATTCTTGCACGGTTCATCTAACTCCGTCATCCCAAGTCTATTGCGTCTAATCATCTTCGTCTCTCCATACACCACTACCCATTAAATGATGAACTAATACTAATACTATATTGTTAAGTAATATTTACATTCTTAGACATATAATTACGCATAAATTGTTTTTTTTTCACTCAATGATGGTCTATGGCAGTCCACTACAGATCCATTTGTTCAAAATGTCTTACGCTTTGGTGAAACAATGTTGAAATGATGATTCCATTTGTCAATTAGTGCACGAAAACTACCTTTGTACTTTTTTATAAACCCTCTTGTACCTTTCGGTGTCGAAATTGACGTTTAGGTTAGTTCTTTTTGTATCCGTGCGGTAGCCTCTTCCAGAACTTCCTTCATTCGATTCTGTTTCGTGATTGGGTTCTTATCCGCTTACATTCCCCTCCTCTTTCTTGCACGGCTCTTCTAACTCCGTCTTCCCAGATTCTGTTGGGTCTGCTCATCTTCGTCTGTCCGTAAACCACTACTCATTAAATGGTGAACTAATACTAACACATATTGTTAAATAATATTTACAGTATTAGGCATATAATTACTTACAAACTGTTTTTTTTTTCTCACTCAATAATAACCTATGGCTGTCCACTACAGATCAGTTTGTTCAAAACGCCTTCCGCTTTGGTACAACAACGTTGACATGATGATTCCATTCGTAAATTAGTGCACTAAAACTACCCTTATACTGATTAATGCGGTCTCTTGTACCTTTCTGTGTCAAGATTGACGTTTAGTTTAGTCCTTCTTGTATCCGTGCGAAGGCCGCTTCCAGAACTTCCTTCGTTCGATCCTGTTTCATGATACGTTTCTTATTCGATTACATTCTCCTCCACTTTCTTGAACAGTTCTTCTAACACCGTCTTCCCAGATTCTGTTGGGTCTGCTCCTATTCGTCTTTCCGTACACCACTACCTGCTGAACTAATACTAATGCTATACTGATAAGTAATATTTACATTCTTAGGCACATAATGCCTTACGCTTTGGTGGAAAAATGTTGAAATGATGATTCCATTCGACAATGAGTGCAGTAAAACTACCTTTGTACTTACTTATGTGGCCTCTTATACCTGTCGGTGTCAAGACTGAGGTTGAGGTTGGTTCTTTTTGTGTCCCAGCGGCCACCGCTTCCACTTCTGACTCTTTTCAGGTCCTGTTGGATCTGCCCATTTTCCTCTTTCCTCATTTCGAACACTTGTCTTGCCACTCTACTTTCGGTTATTTTGTTTACGTGCGCCAGTCATCTTAGTTGTGCCTGCTGTATCATTTCCACGATGGGGACGACCTTCACATTTTTCGGTGTGTTCCATTCCTGATCCTAATTTTTCTAATTTTCTTTCGATCTTCGTACCAGATTTATTAAGCAAATATTATTTCTCCTTCAATAAACTTTGGGGCTAATACTGCACTTTAGCAGATACTTACTGCCTGATGTAAATAAAAGGCAGGAAGTTTGGAATCACTGGGGTGCTTGAAAATAGCATTACCATAGCTATTACTACATTGGAGTTTTGTATCTTATCTAAAAAACAACAGTAACTAAAGGATTGTGTTTAGAATTACAATAGGATAAATTTGAAAAAGGCATATTACATTACCATACCGTCTTATTTTTACATTAAAATATACCTTCAATATATAATGAATAAAAGCAATTTTTAAATATTTATTTAAAACAAAAAATTAAATTTAGACTAACCTTCTACAATTGACTTCTAAGCTAACTTTTGAATTTCTGTAAAAACTTACAAATTCTTGTTCTCCATAGCATCATCATCATCATCATCATCATCATAACTAGCATTGAACTGTCCCATTTCTGGATATACGCCTACCTGCGCCAAGCTGTTGCCACTATTCGCGGCTTACTATTCTTTCCATCCATTGAATTTTGGCTAATTTTTAAATATCGTCTTTCCATCGAGTTTTGGATCTACCGCGATCTCTTCTTCCCGTTCTCGGTCTCCATTCAGTTACCTTTCTCGTCCACCTGTTATCTGCTGTCCCCACACTATGCCACTTCAATCTTGCAATGCGTTCTGCAACGTTTATTACTCTTGTTTTATTCCTTATCCAATCATTTGACTTTCTGTGTTCTAGTTCGATGCCTAACGTCAAACTCTCCATTTTCCCTTAAGCGACTTTGTTAGGCGCCAGGTTCTGATGCCTAGGTAAGCTTTAGAATGATGCAATGATTGAACATTTTTGTTTCCAGATGTTAAGGGATGTTTGATTTGAATATGTCTCTAATCTTTCCATATATTTTTTGCCCTAAATAAATGTATTCGTCAATGACTTCTATTATGTTGTTTGTATTGTATTGATTGGAACATCATCTACCATATTTGGCATAATTTTGATTTTGATATGTTTATAGTCTGGCCTGCGTTTTGTACCGACACCATTCTACTTAGATCTTCCATATTAGTAGATAATAGGGCGATGTCGCGGCAAATCGCAGGTTGCTAAGTCTGTTTATTCCTGTATTGGACTATCTGAATATATCTTCTTGTGTAGTGGTAAATAATTTGGGGGAGATGATATATCTCTGCCTTATGTTTCGATTTATATCTATTCTTCGTGTAATGCCTTCTACATTCACATTTTATTGTGAAAAAAACATATGTTTTTAATGTATTGGGCATTCGTTTTTGGATTTATTTATTTAGATTGAATATATGATGGAAAACAGAAACTCAATGTAGTGATAGCTAGACACCCTTATGGCAGCCTGTGCAGCTTTATTACCTGTATATTATATAAACTATAACTTTATAACTATTTTCTATTTTATTGAAGTAATTGTTATAAACTGTATGGCTCAATTATAGAAACACGTTTTGTTTTATCTACAATTGTCCATATCTGTCGCCATAACTGCTGATTTATGTGAAATGTAAAAAATGGTGTTACATTATATTGAAAAGTGCTTATATGATTCTACATACATCTAAAATCATTCATATGGTACTTTTTGCGCTGAATATTCCAAAGATAAAATGGCGGATGCTTCCATTTAGTTGAGCAACATACACGCTAATGCACTTTAGTTGAAGCCGCTTAAATCTCGTAATGCATACCGTAATCCGCACTGGAAAGGTTCTGGCATCTAAACGTGCTGCTTTCGAATAAGTTAGTTGGCATCGATATTCAACCTTCAACCCGGCAAGTTGGTTTTATAGGTGGTTGCACTTAGGTCATTTTTTTCTAATGGAATTAATAACTTTATTTCTTAATCAATTTGGTTTGAATTTTCTATATTGCAAGATTTATATAATATAAAGGTACAACCTGAATCCAAAAAAGTTTAATTAGGAAAGCGTTTCATTAATAAAACTTTGGTTTGTATACGATTTGAATGAAAAGGTAAATATATATTTTAAGCTCCAGCGCTGTAGAAAAGAATTTCGTATTTACTTATTTATATTTCGTGAAAAATGTAGCTCGGTGTTGAACTTCAAAATTCCTTTCTCGCTTGAAACTCAAACACTTAAAAATGGGTTTATATTTTTAAAACCAATGCTAATACAGCAAAGAAACAGTTTCCTGCTGTGAACTTAGTACTGAGGTACGTAAACTTATTAGTTTATAAGAGAAAGTGTAACTAGATATGTTTTACAAGAATGAATTACTAGTATCCTGTCTTTTGATGGTATTATATAACATTTTGCTTTCCAATTATAGAACAAAGGTATTATATTCAATTTCCGCTTTTCTTTTCCAGAACAGGAAATTTGGTTTTATAGAAAATATTAATTTAAAAGCTTTGAATTCGGCGGGCATTTGGAATTTCAATAATATTATTGTATTGTTGATATACTTAGCAGGGAAATTAATTACACCAACTTTACATTGGCATAATGCGTCATAAAATGAAAATCTTTCTTTCAGATTTAACTAAACCGTATATTTTAGGTTTGAAAAAGTTTCTAGGTGCTACTTTTTTTATAGATGTTGATATAAAATCTGTACTAAATGATAAATCTGATGCTTTTTTCTCAATTTGCTACGTTGAAAAATGAGAGCAATTTTTTGACTTTTCACGTCCGCTTATAAGAAAAAGGACCGACACAACCACAATCCTTTATTAATACCAGGAATACTCCAATTTTATCTATCAACTATGGTATCTAAAATAGAACAGAACTACTAACAGCACTGAAAAATCTAACGTGAAGGGATAAACCCCATATGCTCGAAAATGATTAATAATTTAGAGAAATGACATCTTAAATAATTTTATACAATAATATCAACTGTTATATTATGAACGTTTCTGTCTTAATAATTCTTGCTTTTAAAAATAAACTTTAAGACGTTACATAGCGTACGGGTCACCGGCGGCCTTTAGCATTACCCTCTAATATGGCCACCGCTGACCTACGCTAGCTGATTTAGTTTAGTTTAAGGAGTATTGTTGTCAAATAGAAGAACATTTTTTAGAAATTAGTTTTCTACAGAACATATGCAAAATTATATGCTCTTTGGTTTTTTAGCATAACATAAATAAAGATAAAATTATTAACTATAAGGCGCCGTATTCAAAAACAAAACGGAGAAGAATAAAAGCGGATAGGAAACAATTTAACAGTAAAAGATCTTTTCTTAATTTTCTTATATATGTATTTTCCTTAAAAAACTTCTTCTACAAAAATACTTATATCTTCAATAAATAAAATAACGTTCATCTAAAAAGGGCCTGTAAAATAAAGGAAAAACGAGCATTATGTATATAATTATATATTCTTTGGTTTTTTAGCATAACATAAATAGGAAGTATAATTATGAATTATGAGGCGCTGTATTGAAAAACCAAACGGAATAAAAAGGAATAACAGTGGCTACGAAATAATTTTTTAGAAAATGATTGTTGCTTACCTGACTATGAGGCGTCATCTCGTAGAGTCATGCGCAAACCTTGATTATGTGAAGGTTACAACAGCGAGAGAAATATTTGTGAGCGAGACTATTTGCCAGCGAGAAATATTTTCCAGGGAAATAATTTTATGAGGGAATTCTTTCAATATAGAAATATCTTCGTAGGGGTATAAATTTAAAGAACTTTATCCAGAAATGGAATGTTTCTCCAAGACAACTATTCCTGGGAAGATTTAAAAATATTTGTTTCATTAAAACAATGTTTATTCGTTTATTCTCTACCGTTGAAAAGGGTCCTTTGACTGCTTGTAATATTGAGCTACACGACTCTTCTAACTGAATAGCTCACAGTTTATACAATCCAATCACAAACTGAATCATAAATATTTGTAGCGTACATGGGTCATCGGTAACCTACAACCATGATCTACGCGGAGTAGGTTACCGGTGACCTACCTTATCTGCTTGTTCGTCGTTTATTAAAGAACACGCTAAGAATTACGTTTCTTCGCATTAAGCTAATCTAGGGGTATTAAATAGGCGCAGGCATACAATCCCATTCGTTTAAGAAGAGTTTCAGTAAAACAAACGAAAAAATATTTTAAAATTTTGTTTTCCATAGAGCGTAAACATAAATACAATATTCTGCTCTTTGATTACGCAGTATAACGTGAATAGAGAGTAAAATCTGTGTTCCTATGATCTACACACTAAATTATGGGGTACAGTGTGTCTCAATATTATACGTATATAAAAATAAAACGGAGGAAGTCGCCAGGAAAAAAATTTTTTTTAGTATAATGGTATTTCATAACAAGTTCTCGTATGCCTTTATGTCTCTTAAAAAAACTTCTCTCTTCAATAAAATTACCCCACAAAACATTTTTTCTCTTGCCCCACAAATAATGTTTGAGGTACCTAAAAATGAGGCACCATCTTATAGTTATAACCAAAACATGATTATGGGAACATATAACAGCGAAGGAAATATTTATGAAAGAGGCTATTTGACAGTGAAAAATATTTATGTCCCAGAAATAATTTTAAGAGGGAAGTTATTTAAGAAAGAAATATTTTCGTAAGAAAATCTTTATCAAAAAAATAAATTTTCGAAAACAAACCTTTCAAGTGTGGACTGTTTTTATGAGACGGCTTTTCCAGGGGAAAATGTAAAATGTTTTTTTTATGAAACAATGTTTTTAATTTGTTAAAACATTCTCTGCGGCCGAAATGGTTTCTTTTACTACAGGTTATATTGAGGTACGCGGCCGCTTTTTATTAAATCCTCATGCAGCGTAGGTCACCGGTGACCTACTTTATCTGGATCGTTCGCCATTTATTAACGAGCACACTACGAATTATTTTCTTTGAATCAAAGTAATCTACGAATATTAAGTAATTGCAGCATACAATGAAATAGAAGGAAAATATCTTAAAAACTAATTTTCCAAATATTATATGCATAACTATATGCTTTTTGGTTTTGCAGTATAACATGAATATGCATACCTGTGATCTACACACTCAATTATGAGTCGCTGTGTCTCAAAATTATACGTATTAAAAATAAAACGGAGAACAAAATAAAAAGTGACTGGGAAATATTATTTTAAATAAAGATTGTCCCCGCACGTATTTATTTCTCTTAAGAAAGCTCTCCCACACAAATACTTCCCTTTCTTATATATAAATGCCTCTTCCCACTCAAATAACGTTGGATATACTTAACTAAGAGGGGCCATCTCAGAGTCATACGCAAACCATGATTATGAGAAAAGTTTAATAGCGAGAGAAAATGTATGAGTGGAAACTATTTGCCTGTGTGAGAAATATTTTCCCGAGAAATAATTTTACGAGGGAAATTTTTTTTATATATTGTATATTAAATAATTTTCTATAGTAGAAAAGTTTTCTTTTACGGTATATAATATTGAAATACACGACGCCTTTTACTACATATCCCACAATTTATACGATGCTATTAGATACAAACGATGAAATATACATAGCGTAAGTCACCGGCAACCTGCAATTATGTCCTACGCGGGATAGTCCACCGGCGACTTACGCTAAAAACGATAATAAAAAATTTGAAGAACTAGATTTTCAAATAATGATACTGAAGACTTGCAATTCCTCTAGAGTACCTATTATTGTAAATATTCAACAGTTATTGGGACAAAAAACGAGGTCTCGGCATACCATGTAAAAATGTTAATATTATCTAACAGAGTCACCGTGAATAAATAAATATAATTTTTTTAGTTTTAAGTAGAAGACTGACGATGCGGAAAGGATTACAGGCTCAATGTACAAAATGTGAAAATTAAACGTAAGCAAAAAATATGTAAAATTAGATACGAAGTGATACATCGCTGCTTAAATTTCTTTCATGAATATTTAATGATCTACCGTTTTGAAGCGCGGTATGTGCATCACTTTAAAATTTTCCAACATTAATCTGCTAAATGGATTACTCGTCACTGTTTCAGAAAAATGAATTCTAACTTTGCCTAAAAAGTTGCTTAATGGTAACTGATCCGTATTGGTTTTTAACGTGCAATAAAACACTTCTAAACACACGACAAATTTACGTGAAAATGACTTTAAAAGCTTTGTTAGTTTGTTGCCATTGCTTCAAAACCAAAACATGCAACCTGGATAATGTAGCTTATGAAACTGTTGACAAAATAAATCAGCAAACATCAAATCTGTTTCGCGTCATCCTTTCAACACATAATTATGTAATTATTCTGCACGTATGAATGCTCATTGTGTATGCTTTATTAGCAAGTAAATGTAGACATATATACTAAAGGTCTGTAAATGTTCATGCATCTTGAATTTTCTACTAATTTATTACATCTTCTTCTTCTTCGAGTGCTTTATCTGTTACGAGACGTAGCGATCTTCTCTCCTATGCCTGTGTTGTGCGTTTAGAGTGCCATAGACATAGAAGACCTACAGCTTAACGCGGGCTCCGAACCACTGGAAGTGTGAACACTTCTACTTCAGAGAAAATTTACTAGGCAGAATACCGCGCTGGTTTGCCATAGCCTTGCGAGGAAGAACGGCCGTTAAAAATCTGATGTTCCGGTACTGAGAATTGAACCCAGGACCTTCAGTGTAGAGGTCGCCTCTTATTACATCTATTGCAATATAATTATTATACGTTATATCTACTTTAAACGGACCACTTTGACACGTTTTCAGTATTTCTTACTCTATGCTAGGCATAGTTCAGGGTACAAAAGATAAAAAGAGAAGGCCACACAGAGTTATAAATCAAAACTCTGAGAATTGCTATGACTTGCATCCCAGACAGGACTTTAAATTCTCGATTCCGCTGTTTTCAGCTTTTACACATCATTTTTATTTCATACTTAAAATAGTCTTCTTAAAGTCACGAAAATGTCTGTTTTATATCACAGCAAACAACTGCAAGTAACAGAAGCGATAATTGAGGTTATGTTCAAGAAGCACGTCGAATCTGTCTTTTGGCAACTTTTAAATATGACTGTGGCTTAAATTACGTGTGCACGTAGTCATACTTCTTACTTTATGCTCGGTGTAGTTCAGTATACTTAAGATAAAGAGAACAGAACATGCAGAGTTAAAAATCAAAAACCTGAGAAATACCACGACTTGCATCCCTGACAATACTTTAAATTATCGACTCCGTTACTCTCAATTTTTGCAAATCGTTTTCATATATTCATACTTACGTATTTCTACAGGCACGGCTTCCATTTTATAACACGGCAAACAACTGCAAGTAGCGGTAATTGAGGTTGTGTTCAAGACACACGTCGAATCTGAGAAATGCCCCGACTTGATGACAATACTTTAAATTATCGATTCCGTTACTTTTAATTTTTCCAAATAATTTTACATATACCCTTACTTAAAGATACGGTTTCTATTTTATAACACAGCAAGCAACTGCAAGAAAGATAAGCTATAATTGAGGTTACGTTCAAGACGCACGTCGAATCTGGCTTCTGGAAACTTTTAAATATATTTGTGACTTAAATTAGGTGCACACATCGTCATACCTTTTACTCTATGCTCGGTGTAGTTCAGTATACGAAAGACAAATAGAGAAGATCATACAGAATTAAAACTAAAAAATCTGAGAAATGCCCCGACTTGAACCCATGACAATACTTTAAATTATCGATTCCGTTACTTTTAATTTTTCCAAATAATTTTACATATACCCTTACTTAAAGATACGGTTTCTATTTTATAACACAGCAAACAACTGCAAGAAAGATAAGCTATAATTGAGGTTATGGTCAAGACGCACGTCGAATCTGGCTTCTGGACACTTTTAAATATGTTTGTGACTTAAATTAGGTGCACACGTCGTCGTACCTTTTACTCTATGCTCGGTGTAGTTCACTATACGAAAGACAAATAGAGAAGATTATACAGAGTTAAAAATAAAAAATCTGAGAAATGCTCCGACTTGAACCCATCACAATAATTTAAATTATCGACTCCGTTACTTTTAATTTTTCCTAATAATTTTACATATACTCTTAGTTAAAGATACGGTTTCTATTTTATAACACAGCAAACAACTGCAAGAAAGATAAGCTATAATTGAGGTTACGTTCAAGACGCACGTCGAATCTGGCTTCTGGAAACTTATAAATATGTTTGTGACTTAAATTAGGTGCACACATCGTCATACCTTTTACTCTATGCTCGGTGTAGTTCAGTATACGAAAGACAAATAGAGAAAATCATACAGAGTTAAAAATAAAAAATCTGAGAAATGCCCCGACTTGAACCCATGACAATACTTTAAATTATCGATTGCGTTACTTTTAATTTTTCCAAATAATTTTACATATACCCTTACTTAAAGATACGGTTTCTATTTTATAACACAGCAAACAACTGCAAGAAAGATAAGCTATAATTGAGGTTATGTTCAGGGCGCACGTCGAATCTGGCTCCTGGAAATTTTTAAATATGTTTGTGACTTAAATTAGGTGTACACGTCGTTATACTTCTTACTCTATGCTCGATGTAGTTCACTATACGAAAGACAAATACAGATCATACAGAGTTAATCATTAGAAATCTGATAAATGACGTGAAAGTTAAATTTTCTCTTTAAAAATCTAGGTGTTATAAACTTTTAATTACATTTTTCTCTTCGTATTGCAACAATTAATTTAAGCTGATTATAAATTATACAATTTCTAAAAATAATATTCCCTTAAAATTGAAGGAAAACGTATAAACTATGTAACTGTCAAAAAAATTGCAAACAAATCTAAACATTAAAGGATTAATTAAAAAACAGGTTCAGAAAATGAAAACTACAATGCTTCCTTAATACATTCTGTAAATACTAGCAAAACCATGCCTTTGGGTTAATAAAAATGTAATGTAATGTAAAATACTAGTAAATCAGAAGTATTGTGGAATTTTTTCTAATTAAGAATTAGTAATTTCATTACTTGGAACCGCAAGGTCTGATTGTTTCTAATTTACCTGCAAGAAATTATATAACGGCACAAAGAAATATTAAGTTGGCAACAGCCTGAAGGCTTGTCTATACAAAAAAAAATATTACTTCTATTTATTTTACTGAAATTTAATTAAAATGTTTATGTAGGAAACAATCAAATCTTCTATCCACGAACAAATGGACTTTCTGCAGTTATATTCTAAAATTCTTAAAATTTTAATTTAATTCTGTATTGAAGGCAGGTTAAAAAATATGTATTCTGCTTGCTAATAAACTATAAAATTTTTGAAAGCATATGAGGTTTATAGATGTGATTCCATATATAAAACGAAAATTTTATCAGGCCCAAACAATATCAATCGTGTTTCTACTAACAGCCTGAAAGTTCGATTATATTAAAAACGACACTATTTATTTGCTTAAAGTTCTTAATCCAATCTTAACCAACAATGGATAAATACAAAATAAACTTGAAAACGTAAAAATTACAGTGTTTCTTCAATAATGATTTTAAAGTTAATAAAATGTTCCTTTTTTTTATAGTATAACAAGCTGAACTCAGTTTCAAAGCGGAGGTATTGCGGAATCAAATTAAAAATTAATTGCTTGTAAAATTTTCGGTAAAAACGTTAATTATTGGAAATGCGGAAGTTTATGTTCCTTACCAATATCTGGAAAAAAATATGTTGCTAAAACTGCAAACGAATCCATATTTGCAATAAAGATAAATGGAAACAAACTACAACTGACAGGGAGGAAAATCGAAAATTCGAATAATAATTACGTTTCATCTTTTATGCATGTGCCGTTGCAATAAGTGTTTGTTCAATGAATGTATATAATAGTTCTGTAATGAATAGCGGGATTGTCTTTGGGTACAATCAATATGAATTCGCATCGCTCTAGACAGTTCCCTGCAAAAGGATTTTATGACGCTCGTGTTGAAGTATATACCGTAAAGGGAAGTAATTAGGAGTTTCATTCTAATAAAAGTTCATTAAACTGAACGAGTTCTTTGAAATTTGAATCGACTAAAATGAACAATAAGGCATTTCGGCATAGTTTAAGATTATTGAAATTCCATTAGGTCATGTTTGCTTCCATTTCATGTCGCTTTGAACTTACAAACTTAAATTTGACAAGACAGGAGGTATTTTAGATGGGCATTCGAAATCGATTTGTTTTACTATTTGGGTTCTCACTCAGTAACTGAAGTAAACCTATTATTGAATTCAATGGAACATTAAAAGAAATTTATTTTGAACAACTGTAATTCGAAATTCTAAATAGAAATACAATGGTCGGACTCGAAATTAGACTCAAAATTAATTTATTATGCAGCAAGGTTTTGGAAATTTCCTGAATAATAAGATCGAAAAACGTCATCATGGGGGATGCATTATTATAGCCCATTAGTGTATCTCCCCTACACCGATTCTATTCAGAAACAGAGAAGCCAGACAATGAGAAGTTTCCATTTTCGCGGTTGTGTTTAATTTTGCTCTTTAATTAATTTGCATTCAGCGAAAGCAGATAGCATCGATTAGCCCACTCTATAAATAATTGAAATTACTCCAATATGTTTAAGAAACTAACGTTAAAA
>JABXWE010103285.1:0-36496 GCA_014611495.1 Limonius californicus | reverse complement strand
CATATGAAGTTTAAAAAAATTCCTTGGAGCAGTTTTTGAGAAATAATTTTTTGAAAATTTCCAAAACTTTGAAAATTCGTAATTTAGGCCGTTTATAATTTTTCAAAAAACTTTTTATATCACCTCATTTTACCCTTCATATACTATTCAGAAAATAAAAATCATTTGAATCGATTCATCCGTTTTCGAGTAATTGGGCGTTAAACTCAAAATTTTCAAAAAATCATAGCGCCCTTCATTTTAAAGCTAGCTAGTTCGGCAAAAAACTGGCAGATTTGTCTTCTGACCCTCTATCGTTATCCGCGATAAAAGTTTCAAAATTGTAATCACGAAAAAAGTGATACCAAAAAAACATGCGTAACTTCCGCTTCCGGTTTCGGATTTTTTTGAAAAGCTTATTTTTTCGATGAATTTTCGATACAGCCCCGTATTCCAAAGCGCATCAAAATCGGAGCAATACTTTCGGCTGTAGGAGCGTCACATACGTACGTACGTACGTCGTACTTTTTTGGGTTCCTAGAGACCCAAAACGGATATTTCCGTTAAAATCTCGATTTCGAAAATTTTCATGAATTCAATACTTACCCTATACCTATAAGGTATGGGAAAGTAAAAACAGGCTTTTGTACAATAGCAGTTTATTTTCAAGTGATAACTGCGACGTTCTGCCGATAATCCAATACATTTGTCGGAGTTTTATACCGAATTGCTTTCTTTTCGTAAATATGTGCTTCCTCCATGTCAACCTTTTATCCATGTGCATTCCTAGATTCTTTGTGTCATCTGCTTGTATCAGCTGGTTACCATTTAATGTAACTGGAGGACAGGTGCCTCTTTTTAATGTAAACGTTACATGTACCGACTTAATGTCATTTATTAGGTAAAAAGAATTTAAAACATTGAATTCTGCGAAATTCACGAGTGTGGGGATAGTTCACGTTCAGTTTAGAAAATGTCTTTCTACATTTCCTGGGTATTTCCACATATGATTTATATAATGAACCATAATATTTTCTGTTAATCACTGAAAAATATTCATATTATTTTGCATTTCTTGATCATTTGCCCTACTATGTTAGGGTCGACATTACGGGGCGGGGCGAATACAAACTATTGCATTTTTCATTTTAAATGCGGTTGAAGCATTTCTGCATTTCATTTATGCAGTTTGTGGGTAAACAAACAGCGGATTCGATTGGAATTCGCTGGAGACAACAGGCAGGTGGCATGCAACAGATAATAGAACACAGACTTACTCCCCCCTCCTGTCCCCAGATTGGGACACGAACAGGATATGAATGCTCATCTGTCGGCTAGCCGCCGTGACCGCCGTCATTCGTAATCGTACAGTAATTACGACAATTATGCATATCTTCTGCTGCACCAATCCTCCAGAGGGATCCAGGTTATGGACCAAGTCTATAGCCAGTTTCTCTGTTAAGCACAGGAGTCACGGGACGGGGGGGGTCAGTCCCACATGCGAAGCAGGAGAGTATAATTAGTGTCCACACCTCCGCGTAAAAGTCGATGCCTTTCTATCATTAATGTTCTATTCATAATAATAATAATAGCAGTTCGACGTAGGCACATTTACAATGCAACCTGACTGACTACCTCTCGAATGATTGCTAGGGGACTAATGATTAATCATGCCACACACACACTATCTACTCATATAGCAACCAATATTCACTATGCTACTGTTATCGACAACTACTTACATAGAGACCAACTTTGTATAACAACCATAATAGAACCCAATGCTTGAAAGCATATATAATACCAAGTAGATAATACGTAACCATTCGGGTAGACACATATAACACCTCATGGGATTTACACCATAACCTAGCCAGATACGCCACTGCTTATGTCAGCCGATATTGGCATTGCAGCCCATCTTTATATATAATCACATAAATGGTAACACTATATCCGCACCTCGCTTCAGCTTAGAGGGTATTCGCATGGCAATCAGTTAGTAGGTTCGCAAACGCTATAAATTAACTATTACGCCAAAGATATGCAAGCTTACGCCTAGATACAACCACTACCTACTGTAGACTATCGCTGCTGAACCCTCTCAACACGCCGCCACAAGGCCTTTCCTTCAAATTCTTCCCAGCTGTTACAGCTAGCCGACAGAAGTTAGTATATTTTAACAAATATTTATGTTGAACGCACATTTAAGCAATAGTCGCAGCAGGCAAAAACCGTTGCCTAACAACTAAAATAGCGAAATAAATTTACGTTAAAACATTAATACTGAAATGTAATTTTGTATTACTTATCTAATTTTTCAGTAAACAAAACATTTCTAAAGAATGCTCATCTAAATAACTGTGGCAGGAAGATAACTGTTGTAACTATGTACAAACCTACGTATATAATTTTCTTTGTACGGACTAAATTAATTATAAAATAAGTTAGGATATGAAAGTAGTGTGAAAATTGTAAGCACGAAACTTTTAGCAACACGATGCTGGCTGTTGATGCCCTAAAATAGATCAACAAGTAGAAGACGCAGGACGCTATTATGAAAAACGATAGTAATAGATTATAGTTAGCTCAAGCTGTTAGTATAAATATAAACTATGTAAAGCAAAAAATCATCAACTCGGTTATATTATATCCTAGGTGTTTATACAATACCATTACAGAACGAATACTTTTTTAGATTTAGAGGAATTAAAGGGCAAGATCAAACTTGAATCACATTTGCTTGTTGGGAATTATCAAATGGATACACATTTCTGATAGTTTAAAAGTGATGTAACGTGTGTTAGTTCAAAGTATTGTTTACAACTCTTAAAATGATTAATCTAACAATATTAAGTTTAAGTAGAACAATTTCCTCGTGATTATCGATATTGTATGGTATAGATAAGCTAAAAATAGTGAAGTACTATCTGTAATATTAATTTTGAAAACACGATACTTTTAAATTTATCTTGTACTTACGATTACGTTAAATCCAATAGCGGGCTTAATCATGCCCACTCATAAACTATGAGTTATGATAAAAATAGTTTAACGCCTTGTCTTACATGTAAAATTCTCTTACTAGTATTTATTTATTTATTGTGTGGCTACACATGAGTTTCTTAATTATCTTAAATATTTTTAATACTGACATTTAAATTTTCAATCCAAGTAAGAGCCGATGGGGTGGCTATCAAGAAGTCTTCAATTGTGCAATGACTGGGCCTCTTTTCGCAGTCGTAGCCAAGATGGTGGATTGTTTGCCATTCGTCGCCATAGTCGCATGTACACGTTTTGGATTTGCCCCATCTGAATAGAGAGACGGCGCAAGTTCCACAGTATGTAAGAATTCGATTTAATTTGCTCCATGTTCTGCGTGGTAGAGTAAAACTAAGAGGTATTTTTTGGTGTGGAGAGTATCGTGGATATCAGGGGGTATACTATCTTGCCACTGTTGTTCCCATTCTTGTTCCAGGTTGAAATTGTTGGCCATTAAGCGTTCAGTGGTTTGGATGTGCAATCTCCTGGAACATAGTCTGTGACCCAGATGCATCATGTCTTCGGAAATCTTGAGTTGTACATTTCTCTGGAATTTTCTGTACTCTCTACATACGGCGTTTGAGCAGCGACATGGGAGGTGGGGTGTTGCTTAAAATGGGCAGCCAGTATGTGGGAATAGGTTTAATGATTCGCCTAGAGTTATTTAGTTGAAAATCCATTATCTTCGTGTGCGGGCTGTTCAGGCAAACTAGAGAACAATATTCTGCCGTCGAATATACCAGACCCATGACAGAACATCGTAGTGTGTCGGCTGTAGCTCCACAGAAGATGTCGATTAGTTTGGAGATAATATTGTTAAACTGGACGTTTAGTTCAACTTGGCCATTTTGTTATTTAGGTACAAACATGTTGCGTCGGTTTTAGATGTGGCGGATTTCAGTTTCCATTGTTGTTAGATCTTCGTTCAGTACGTCTTCTGTCACAGAAAGATTTTGACGATTCAAGTTAAGTTAAAGTTATGTTGTCGCCATAATTAAATTTTTTAGAGCGAGAATCAGGCAGACACATACAAGATGAAAAGCAGTGGGCGAGTACGTACCCCTGGAGAAGACCGTTGCTCAGGGTACATTGTTTACTTGTTTGGTCATTCAGGTGTATTCGAAAGATGCGGTTCCTTAGCATGTTTTCAATAAGCCTTTGCTATTTTGCACTGGGTGGTTTTTAAGAGTTTGTATATGATATTTTTGGCTTATATTTATCTTTGCCTGGTTTATGGAGTAATATTATTTTTGATTTCTTTAGTTTAAACCGCACATTACTAGTAAGAAGGATTACCGAGTAGAACTTAGCTAGCCAGTTTCTGGCTACAAGGGCACAGTGGAGCAAGAATTCTGAATAGACTCTATCGTAACCTTGCGCTTTTCCAGTCTTCATATCCGGTATCGCGCTAGATATCTCCTTCGTTGAAAACGACTTTGTGAGGTTCAACTCTTCAGTTTTTCCCTTTTTCAATTGTCTTAGTTCTTTTTAAATCATTGTTGTATGTTTTTTGTCGCTAGTGGCTCTAGATATCGAGGCGATATGGCTTCAAACCTTCCTGCTTCAACGTTTGAAGTCTATGGTAGTTACGGTTTAGGTCCATTCTTTACGGCGGATTGTGTCCAAGCTGTGTAGTACTTCGTCTGCGAGTTCTGGGTTTCCGTTATTTAAGTATTCCAGATATAGCGCTTCGCTGTCTTCGCTCCAACCTGGGATATATTCCTTTCAGTATTGTCTTGGGATGCTTTGTTTTGCAAGCAGAAATGACTGCGCCGCAAAATCTGTTATAGTTTTGAGGTTTTATAGGGCTCCAATGGACGGGGCTGCCGAGGGTATTGGAGATTTTGCTCCACTCGGCCTTGGTAAAGTTCCATCTGGGCTAAGGTATGGAACCAATAATTGGAATTTGAATTCCGACAATTATTATCACAGACTTGTGTTTTCTTCACTTCTGGTGACAAAACAGAGATCCGGGATATAGTCTCTGTCCCAGGCGATGGATCTAAAAGAGCCTCCTTGTTTTGCATGAAAAACGAGTAGGATATTGCTATTTTCACCCATGATGTTAGTTAGATGCCTGACTCGTCGTCGCTGTTATAACCCCATTCGGTGCTGTAGCTGTTGATTTCACCAATGTAGGCTGAAGGGTGGTTACGTGCTGGGAGAATTGTTGCAGGTCATGTCACCCCAGGCGGTTTGACACATTGGTTATTGTAAGTGATTCGACTTTTACGGTAATGATGTAAATATTATCTGTGACATTGGTAGATATCATATGGGCATTTTTAATGGTATTTTTTACGTACGTAGCGGCCCCTTAAGCATGGTGGTAGATTCTTCCTAGTGCTGTATATCTTCAAATGGTCACTACGTCAGGACTGTTCCGCATTTTCAGTGTGTGTGTTTTGCAAGGCGTGCATCGATGTTATTATCGGTCAATAGTTTAGACAAGTATTCTGATTTGGACCGTTTTGATTACGATTTCAATTTACTTGTGAGTTCATCTTCGCTCACGTACTTAAAGGGCAGGATGATGATGGCAATAGTCTGTCCGCCAAAACTAGCTAACTCTTTAGCGTTACCCAGGGTGCACCACCAGGAGGCAAGTTAGCTTTGCACCCCTCTGTTACTAGTAGTAAGTATTTATATTAAAGAAATATGTAATACTATTATGAAAAATATTTATTCGAAAATCGTCTCCTTAAAAAACAGTTGTATAGTGGTATTTATAGTACAGAACAATCCGCGCTAGATAGTACTCCAATGGATGGCCAATATAGTGGCGTATAGAACCGGTTGTGCTTCGGAGGGCAAGGGGTAAAGCCGTCAGTCTCGGTTGCAGCGCGAACATATTTCACAATATGTAAATCATGTAGTGGAATTTCTCTTCCCTGTTCGACGGGTGAGAATATAGTCTCTCGACATAGGCACGTGCAAAGGGAAACAGAGCTACTACATTGTAGGTAATTGACAAGCCATTGGCCTATACACAAAAGAAAAAGAAGTGTCCCAAAAATTATATATGCTATAAATTACAACTTGTTTAAAAAAATATCAAGCTTGTCAGCTGTACATAGTTTTATTATTACGATTATAATTGTTAATAAAATGTATTGTATAAAAATAAAATAAAAAATTAAATTAGAAAAATGGTAGGAACTTGTGACACTAAGAATACTCTCAATTTTTATAAATAAATGTTCGAAAATTACGCAGAACGAATTAGCGTTTTCCAGAGCTGTTTATAGGAAGTACTTCAAATTTATTTAATATTTTAATATATAAATGATTGGTGTTCAAATGATATGCTAAAATGTCATGCATGTACACTAATTGGCTTCTTCGGTGCTGCAAAGCCACTGTCTTTGTGCTAATTATATAAGAATATTTATAAAGATTTTTTAATCAAATATAATATAATAAAATCGCAAATATTGTACAAAAATGCGGTTAACTAAAATTTAAATGCATCCCAGAAGAAGATGTCAACAAGAGCATATAATATTTCCTCCGGCATCTACAAAAGAAAACAAAAAACTGGGTAGACAATATCAGCGGAGTTCGCAACATAAGTAAAGTTAATTAGAAAAATATAAAAAAATGGCAACGGATGGATGGTCTATTAAATGAAAATACAATTACTTTACCTTTCACAAATCTAAGCACTTTGCAAACAAATAATTACTGCTTGTAATCTCACTAATAACTGAAGCTACTAATAAGTTTCATCATACTTCGGCGACACAGTAGAGAAAGCCAAAAAGTTTTCGCTTGATCGACGCCCCAAGAAGAAAAGAGAAAGAAACAACAGTTAGGCTGACGTTATTAGCAAGCAAAACGAAATAACGGAAAAATGCCGACGAACTGGTAGCTATAAGTATCAAAAAAGATAAACTGAGACATAGACTTTTTTAAAACTGCGAATCTTCACGGGTTAATTTCATCCGTATAAAACCATAATAGAAACGTCACGGTATTCTCAAGTAAATTATTGACTGTTGTTTATATCGTTTTGTTGCGAGAAAACGATATAAAACAAAATTACGAGAGCAACTTAACCCCACCCTATTTTCACTGAGCATAAAACGTCTGATTTACTGAAGCGACTATCAAAGACTGAAAAGCAAGACGATCAGAGCCGATTCCTAAATCAGACTGAACGCAAAACTCACCACATAATTCCTGAAAACGTCTCGGAAATTGTGTTCTATTCATCATCAGAACTGTTAGTCGACGTTAGCCAATGAAAACACACCTACCAGCGATAACTGTCGGGATAATCAGAATGTGGCGCAAGAAGCGTAGTTAACGAATTGTAGTAATGGATTGAACCTACCAAACATTAAATTCAAATGCCTAATAACCAGACAAACGTCACAAAGTAAAGAATTAATTTTCCCGAATGCATTATATAGTAATTACGTTTTTTTTTGTATTTTATATGATAGAAAAAATTAATCATGTGATTTATAACCCACATTAAACTGTATTATAAAGGATTTAGGCTAATCAAAAGTACTAACATCAAGTTTTAAATACTTACCACAAATATATTTAAGAATTGTAACCATTACGCATATTTATTTTATGGTAATAAACATCAAAACAATTAAAGTTTATCTCGGCAACTATCACGCAATCATATTAAAGGTTATAAATAGTCTGATTTGGTGAAGACAAACGGTATATTTTTCTATAAACACTATTTTTCGAAAGTGTTGTTTATCGCTGAGATACGGTGTGTGAAGAGTGCATTTAGAAATGTTTATACGCGTTATCCAGATTTAAAAAACAATTAAATAATATAATAATACTACACAAATACAACATGTGGCAATGAGTCAATAACAATTCTGTTTTTGTAGTTTTGCTGTCACGAGTACCGCTTAGAGTACACCTACACCATATGCTTAGATTTAATACAAAACTCAAGTGAAAGACTATTCAGTTTCTATGAAATTGTACGTAATACATATATTAAAACCTTGAGATATTAGCTAGATATTATCTCTTCTTTATCTCTTACGAAACGTAGCGATCTTCTCTCCTATACCTGTGTTGCGCCTTTAGAGTGCCACAAACATAGAGGACCTACAGCTTAACGTGGGCTCCGAACCACGGGGAGTGTAAACACTTCTACTTCAGAGAAGATTTACTAGGTAGAACTCGCTGGTTTGCCATTGCCTTGCGAGGGACAACGGCCGTTAAAAATCCGATGTTCCGGTGCTGGGAATTGAACCCAGAACTTTTAGCGTAGAAGTCTAGCTCACGGCCTCCCCAAGATATTACATACACTTCATAATTTTCGCTGTTTACGACGCTGTTTAATTTACCTTATTATATTTAGTAACATTTTCAAATTTTAAATAGCTTTGGATGAACTAAGAACATCCGAACGCCGTAACAGAATTTCGGTCAGTATTATATTCCTCTCTCATTTTCCCACAAACAAAATCCTGATGCGTCACTGAAGATAATGTCGTTCCATTGCTGATTTCAATGCTGCTCTTGACACCAAGCAAGCTTAATAGCCTTGTGATGTGCAGTTAAAGGGAGCCGTTCGAATGCACGGTAGGATAGCAGTCCAAAAGAAGAGATTCTTCTGTAAATTATTGCCACTGACACGTGGCGGTGAAGAGCGCGTATCCAGTCTACAGCAATAGACGTTGTTGTTTGAAAGCGGTCTCGTGTAGCCATTCTTCGAAGAAGTCGATCTTCACGAACATTGCTGCTACGTGGAGGTCTACCAGCCGGACGATGACGCTGAATGCCTTCTTCTGATCCAGCAGACCATATTCGTGCAACTGTAGTGTGTTCCCGATTTACCCTGCTGCCAATTTCACGAAAAGGAAGTCCAGCTTCTTTCATGCCGATAATTCGACCTCTATCAAAATCGGAAATGTGGTTAAAATGTCTACGTTGTCTTACTGGAGACATTTTAAAACATTAATTCTGTCACAAAATGTAACAAAATCTCGAAACAACTAATTAATGTTTACTAGATATTGTTTTGTTTCTAAGCAACAAGTTGATGAGAGACAGTAGACGAACACCACAACCACTTGATTGTTTTAATGGAAATAGTGATCATTTCATACGCAATAATAAAACATTATTTTAGCAAATTTTCAAACACGTAGCTTGTTTTTAATGGGTGGTGCATTTCATATTCGTATGAAACTGAGCATATTTATACAAATAATTAAGTTCTAAAGAAGGCTGATTTTAAAATTACATAGGACGAATGAAAGTTTGCGATTGTAAGGGTTGTTCTAGTAATCATTACAGTGTCGAGGTCTGTCTTTGTAAGTGTTGTTGTACCAAGTTCTCGAGAATTTCCGTTTTTACGTATTGCCCTGAACCTTCTTTTGTATTTTATAATAGCTTACACATTCCTTGGCAATATTTTCCAACACATTCTATTTAAATTACTTAGGGACCTAAATTGATTGTTCGGTATACTCTTACGTAGTAGTCTAACATGGAAGCTCTCCCTTATTTACACATTTCGAGCCCTGTTTCGTCTAGTTACTCCTTATGAATATCTAAATAACTTTATCTTCGTATCTTGTAGTTTGGATGAGTTCTTCTTATTCAGTACCTACGATTACCTGCTGTTAATGTTGGTATATATATGATGTACTTTCATTTTCGTCTTTTTTGAGATTTTTTAATTGTTTTTAAAGAAGGTCATATTCAGTGAACAGAACACCCTTTCAATCGCTGTTATTCTGATGTTTAGTTTATTGTCTATTTTCCGGGTATTTTCTATTGTAGCGCCTAGATATTGCAGAAATTTATCTATTGTAATATATTTTTTCGCCACAACCAAGATTTTGGTTTTCGTCATATTTATTCTCATTGCTCTGTTTTCTAGAACCCCTTTTCAAATATCTTATTGCGCTGAACTGCTGCTTGCTTTTGTAACCAATCTGGTACTTCTTTGTAGATTGTTTACATTCTGTTTAATCGCGCCATTCATTAGAGCCAAGAACAGTAGTGGCATCAATATCACCCTTTCCTCACTCCTACCCTGGTCAAACATTCTTCGACTGTATATTTCCAGTTTTCAAGTAGTTGGTCATAATGCTATAAGAACTATTTTTGTATCGCTAAGCTTCGTACTAATATTTATTTTTTAGCACTTTCCGTATCACTTCTCTGAAAATTCTATTTTTCTAGATCTATGAATACCAGGTGCATTGTGTTAGTATATTTTACCGCTTGCTCTGTTAGCAATCTAATGGTACAGATAAGATCTTGCGTTTCCCTATCCGGTCACACAGCTCTTCCACAAGTCTTTTTATCACTTCAGTGTTTAGTGTTTCGCTGATAACTTCTCGTATACATTGCTGGGTGTGTCGAACAAAGAGATTATAATCGACTGCTTCCACACTCTCTACTGTCTGCTTTTTTTTGTAAATTGAGACTATCTCTGCCACTTTTGAGTTTTTGTTTATTTTGCTCTCCCTCTATGCCAACGTGTACTTCAATGTCTTCTCCGCTTAGATGTTTTACCATGACGGGTGTTACTTTATCGTATGCAGCGGCTTTTCCTAACTTCTGTTTTCATATTCTTTGCTGTAGTTCTTCAGACGTTATCTTTTCGCCGTCATGTTGCCTTGCCTCTTCCTTCTGCTCCATTGCTATTTGAAACACCTTTTCCGTAATGATTATTATGCCAGCTTCAGTGGTAATTAGTCCTTATTCCTCAGTAGTATTTGTTTCAACGTTTATGGCTTCCCATTCGTTTTAGTGGCAGTGGTCTTCTGCAAATTTTCAATCAAATTATTCTCATACTGCTTGTTTTGAATGTATGGCGCTCCTTTGCTATTTTCCTTTGCATCTTATATGCGTCGTAGTTGTCAGGTCTTTTTTTGCAAAATTTTTTCATCTTCTATCCACCATGATGATCTGTTGTCTTCCATTCACCATTTTCGTTGTACCACATGCACATTCTCCTTATATCAACATCGTATTGTTCAGGAATTACCACACATTGTCCAAGCTGTTCGTTTCCTCTATACTCTCCTCTTTTCCTATTTCTTCACTCATGTGGTCTCTGTGATGCTTTCGTAGTTTTTCCGCGGCCTTGCGTTTCTTTATGTCGGATAGATTCGTTGTTTCCAGTTTTGATATTTCTTCTATTACTGTCAGTACCATGTAGTAGTCACTTCAAATTTTAGGACCTCTCTTGACTTAAACATCCTTTATTGATTAATAATAATAATAATCGTAAAGCTCTACACCCCATGAAGGGGTTTGGCCTGCATGGGAGAAGGTCAGTGCTCCCGTATCCTTGCTTTCACAGGCGGTTGTCGCGTGCCAACTTAATGACACGTGATGTGGTGAGCATTACACAGTAGACAACCGCATTATTACCTCTTTTCATTTGAACAAAGGTACCCATTTTTTAAAGCCACTGATTAGGTCACCCGCCAGGTATCGGGTCGGCGGTTTGATATCCCGACCTTCCTCACGGAAGCCTAGTGCTCTAACCGCTGGACCACACTGGCGCCCTTTATTGATTACCTCGTTTTTACGTAAACCCGCCAATATTATATTAATTTTATTAATGTCAGAAATATCATACGGTCTTGTACGATTAATTGGCTTTGAAGGCTAATGTTGAGTAAATGTCTTCAGCAAATTAAAGATGATTCCTTTAATTTCTTTCAGGCTTATAGATCCATGAGAATTATAACTTCATAACATTATGCTGTTGTAATTCTTTAGTTGTTATGCATAAAGCTAATGTTTCAGTAAGGCGGGAAAACGGGCTCCTCCGTTAGCAGAAGGAGTAGGAAGTGTTCGTGGTATACGATTACCAGATGAAAGTCATTATTGATATGATGTACGGAGCATGTCCAAATAACTGGGTGCCACTCTTTGAAGTCGCAACTATACGTAGATTCTCGGAAATAGGTCAACGGCTGACAGCTTGCGGTGAATCGAATCTACCTTGATATACTTCCTCCTTGCTTCAATATTGTTGCTAAAAAACACACAAAGAAGGAAAGTAAATAGATACTGCTTGCAATC
The DNA here is from genome assembly GCA_014611495.1 of Limonius californicus. Lineage (NCBI taxonomy): Eukaryota > Metazoa > Arthropoda > Insecta > Coleoptera > Elateridae > Limonius > Limonius californicus. The sequence continues at coordinate 24,433 of JABXWE010103285.1, read as the reverse complement.
TTTACTATTTTATAATAATACGGACAGTTTTTATCTTAAGTAAACGTCCAGGTAAAGGAAGCTAGAAGACAGGTTGTCCCCACTGGATAATATCGTTGAATTGCCCAATACACGACGTATTTTAAACACAAGAAGCGATCATCTATAGCACATAGTTTTTGCGGTAAGTCTTCACGGAAACGTTTCAAAAGGACAACGGAGTTAATTTTATCCGTATCAAACGGAACAGGAAACCACACGGTATTACCACTATATTTGTGATCCTTGTGTACACACTATACGTCTTAATTGTCGACTTGTGCTGGTTCCAATAAAACGACCGTACACCCCACGCTTGGAAATCTGTTTGCAAAACGCGTCAAGCCCGTCAATGAGATCACAAGAAATCAGTGACAATTCTGTGGCTCTTCAAAAGTGACGTAAGATACTTTAGGAATAAGTGCTGCGAGAGCAATAAAAACCCAAGTCAACGGCACTCTTGGAATTGTATTCTTGCCTTAGATTAATTTGTAATTATTAGGATGTAAAGATTGTAAATATTTTGACTTGTGATACATTCATAATTGAGAGTTTACATTTCAAATTTTATTAGGTTATTTATTTAATTAATTGAGTACAGCAAAAGTCATTACTCATTACACGTTACAATACTGTGAATTTAAAAATGTTAACCGTGGAACATAACATTTTGATATTTGAATCTTATTTTCATAATGGTAGAAAGGATGAAAATGATGAATGGCAATAATCATCTCAAACCTGTTTCACAGAATTTCAAAGCTTTATCCGAATGATTCTGCAAACTTCACTTATAACAATTTCTATCAAACTCCCAGGATTATTGTGAATAATTTTAGATAAAGTGGAAGCGTCAAAAGGAAAAAGGGATCGGGAAGACCTCTCAAAAGACCTGAAGAAGTTATTAATAATGTTAGGGATATCACGAAAGCAACTCTTTCTAAGCCGATCAGAAAACTAAGCCAAGAAATTGATTTGTAATGCGGCACTTACCGAACAGTTAAAAAAAATTGAGCATGTTTCCATACAAAATGCAAATGGTTCATCAACTACTACCGCGTTATTTCCAACCTAGAACAAATTGTTGTCACTGGTTCGTATACAACATAAATAATAATCAGATATTGTATCTTACTTGGTTCAGCGATGAAGCCTGGTTTCACCTTAATGAATATATTAACAGCCAAAATATGAGAATACGGGCAACAAGTAATCCGCATGTGTTTGAGGAAATGCTGTTAAATCCACAAAAGATTGGTTTATGGGTCGTTGTTTCTAGAAGACGAATAGTTTACAAGTTTTTGCAGAAAACTACCGATTATTATCTTTAGAATATCATAACCCCCTTTTTCAATTAACTTCATGATGATGAAATTAGAAATAGTTACTTCCAGCAGGCAATACTACAGCACATACCTTATCGTGTCATACAATATTTACAGGAATTTTATGATGATCGGTTAATTAATAGACATTTGTTTCCACTAGTGTCACCCAGTCTTATAGTCTCAGGGTTCTTTTCGTTCCCTTATCTAAAACGCAATGTTTTAAGTGATAGACCACAGAATCTAGCAGATTTACAAAATGCTATTTCATAAAAGTTAAACGAACTTATCCCTAATACTCCGGTGAATGTGTTTGAAAATCTTAAGAGAAGGATGCATTTATGTTTAGAAAACAATGGTCAACATTTTCAATGTCTTTTGTAAAAGCCTTTATTTACTTAGTTATCTAAATATGTAAGCAACATTTTTTTCAAATAAATGTTTATTTACATAACCCATAACTGAATAATCCCACTACTTCGACCACAGGAACCACAGAACACTTGAGACGGCAATTTAACCTCGAATATAGCTAACCAAAAGTATAAACAAACATAGGCAAAATGAAGTGTTAATTTTAAATTGCTTTTAAATAATTAAATAAATAATCTAATAAAATTTGAAGTTTAAACTGTCAATTATTAATATATTGTGATGATTTTTTGATTCGTAAGATCGGTTAATTTCATTTTATTAGGATACTCCTACATTTGTATGATATCTTGGAATACGGTTTCATGTGGTCTGCAATAAAGGACAGACCAAGACGCAGATAACTTCTTGCTTGGTTTGAAGCACTGCCAAGTTCGTTTTCTGCATATACCTATTACAAAGAGAATGAGGGAGATTTCGGAGATGTACAGTGCATTTATAAAATAAGAGCTTGAATGAACAGTGACGCCGTTGAAATATGAACATTTTTGTAAAATAAATTTAACTGTCAAAATTTGAATTTTGGAATTGTATTTAGATCCAGGTGTCCTTACTGTGATTTTGTGTATTTGTAGCATCATTGCCATGTAAATTTTGTCAGTTGCTATGGAAGTTGTTGATAAAACAATGAAAGGAGAGCGTCCTTAGTACTTTGGTGTGAATGCACGCATTTTTGTTCAGCCTAAAAATTTAAAATTAATTAACATTGTTTATATTAATAAAGCATAGTTTATTGTTCAGTTTAAAAACGAGTTTTAATTTAGATTAAGAGTAATTTACTATCACTTACTAAGTTAATATTGAAATATGTGGATCCTGTTTGGAGTTAGTTGATTTGGTCCGACATCGCAAGAAGATTTGGATCACAGCGCAGGGGAAGCAAAATTTGATGTCAAGGACGATCCTAGGAAGATAATTACATTTGGATGTAGAAATTGCTTCAGAAAGGTATACTAATTATAATTACCTAGCAAGAAGCACGAGTGTACCTGAGAACTACAGAAAACACCAGAAAATAATATTTAAACCTGTTCGAATTTTACATAGAGCTTTATAGGTATTTTAGGTTAAAGAACTGCATGCGACTGACCTGTTAAAGATTCCGCCTGAAGTCAACTGCGTACTGGGAAATAGTATGAAATGTTCATTTTCTCATATAATCGTAAAGCGTGATAGAACCGACTTCTGAGACAGAGTACATATGCTCGACAGTTAGACCGTGGTATTTCAGCCAATTTCTGACGACAAGTCTCTAAAAATTGTCACCTGGTGCCCAACTTACTATAAGTTATAAAAATAAATACAATAATAAAAATATATTTGCGGAATGCAAGCTATTCAATTCTATTCAACTTTAAATTTGATTAAATTATTATCTTCTTATTAATGATTCGTAACAGTAAGATTATTAAAAATATTTATAATAGTTTTGTTGCAACATCTCGAGAAACTGCTGCAAAGTGATGATACATTTGAAAATATAAAATCATACAGGATATTTTATTTTAAATGAAAAAGTAAGATTTTGTCCAATCTAAATGAAACACTTTGTGTATATGAAGAGACTTACACATTCTAGACGTTTTATTTAACGTTAGAAATGTAGAAGGTACTGAGAAAATACTCACTAGGAGGATCTTTTGTATCGAGGTTGCCATTCGTACAACACTAGGTGAATACCCTGTATTCAAGAATAAACTTGAGTAAATTTAATGCGGGCCCCGACATCATTTGTGGGAATAAATCTTTAAATTATAGTATAGGAGCCTAAAATTTAACAACTAGAAGATATAAACCTACTACCTAACAGTACCAGTTACTAGTAACAGGTTGTCACTAAATATAGAACAAAGAAAAACACAAATTTAATTAGATTCTATCTGAAGTCATTGTACCTACAATGTCCTCACGAAACGTAGAGGATAGATTAAATAGAAGAGGCTGAACTTGGATAGTATGAGCACATTAGTCTCATTTGTTGTATTGTTATTTACTTGTTGAGAATAATCAAACAGATAAAAGTCGTTGGTGGTTTAAAAGTGATGTAATGAGTGCTAGTTTTCAATTACGATAAAACAGATAATGGAACAATAGGAAATGTAAAACAAAATCAATCGCTGGGCTTTATTGTACAAATGCTATATCTATTTTCAATTTCTACAACAACGCCGCTTATATTTTATCTTGATCTTGGAAAAGTTCTTGTCAAGCAGTTTTATCTTCGACAAACACAAACTGTTTTGGTCTTAATATTTGAAACTATATGTTTCGATTGTTATTACGTTTGATATCTGGTATTAAAAACAACAGTTATATAAGAGGAAAAGGAAGAAGAAGAAATAAACCAGTTGATGAACAGTATACGTACATTGTCAATTATAAGGAAATACACCATCAGTACATAGTAATTTTTGAAAAGTAGTACTTTTAGAAATTATAGTATCTGAAATTACAGTGTCTGGCAACGTGTTTTTACCACCATGTTATTAATTTATAAAACTGAATGTTCCCAATATCAGAATTTTATAAAAGCTAAGTACAGAAGTAAACATTTATATCGATTCCTATCGTGGATAGCAAATATATTCAAAGATGCAATTTTTATGGTATAATAACAATTAAGTTAGTTTACCAGTTTAGTTTCATTCAAAATTTTGTTTAATTCATGGAATGAATCATCAGGATCCATTCGTTGTCAATAATGGATCCAACGTAGTTGTCCCTCTCTTCCCAATCTTCTATTTCGTTCACTTTTCTAACTTTATTTCATCTTTATCATTATAAATCATGAATCCTCACTTTTAGTATTCTGTTTTCGATTTCCGTCGCATGTATACCATATCTTTTTTGTCTACTGCTATAATAAAATAGTCATTGGCAAAAATTCATGAATGTGATGTTATGTCTTTTATTGCTATACTCATTCTTCCACGTTTCCTATATCATTTTTCTAGCTATTGTTTGGGCTGTACAAATATGAAACAGTATTCGTTGCAATGTACAAGATTGTTTCAATCCTTTCAACGCGCCTATTGTTTTTGTTACTTTCTTACCTATTCTTATTTAGGTTTCTGTATTTTCGTACAGTGCTTTAGATTACAATCCTTTGATTCTGATTATTTCCATTGCTTCTCACAGTTTACATTGCCGTATGCTTTCCCTAAGTTCACGGAAGATATATGTGTCCTAATATTTTTTTTTATTATTTCAATCACCTTCTGATACTGCGAATGTGCTACCATGTTCCTTGCTAAAAGTCTTTCATATTATATTGCATTTTAATTCTTATAAGTTTTTCGAACCATTTGACCATTGTTTGTAGTATATTGGTACCTCTATAGTACGATTTTACATCCTCTTTTGTGTACCGATGCAATATACTATTTATTCCATTCTATTGGTATATTTTCTCCATATCCTATTTTCTATAACATTTTGGTTATTATTGCTATCAGCCTATTTCCATCGTATTTTACTAATTCTGCTCTGATATTACCTGCACCTGCTGTGTTATTGTTAAATTGTTTAAGTGGTTTTATTACATCTTCCATTCTCATTTCTGTCTCCTCTAGCACGGTTTGATTTTCTTCTGTTCTGTCTTGTTTCATCATATGTTGCGATCTTTTTTCTTGTAGAAGGGTCACACCATGTTGTTTGTTGTTTCTGCTTTATTTATATAATACTGTTTTTTTTCTGTTTCTTGTTTTAAACTATGAATCGCCCTCCGTGCTTCTATGGATGAGTTGAAACTTGTGTTATATTTCTGCGTACGTTGTTTGAATGATTGTTCTTTTCTTATTTTACTTATATTTTACTTGCCCAATATTAACTTAAAATTGTCAGTTGTAATGCTCGCGTTCAAGAGCTATTTTATGTCAGTCAAAGATCAACGTCAGACTTAAAATGAATTATATTATACAGCAAGTCGCGCACTAGTTTTATCCTTTACTAATTTCTGGTCTTCTTTACTGAACCTTTTTTTTAGATTGAGTTGGTTAGTTGGTTGCCAAATTATACATTAGAATAAACATACATTTTTGTACAATAACCTAGTCTTAACAAGAAGCAACGTAATTTTTCTACGGGCCGATAGATCTTCCACAAGTCTAGATGCAAGTTGAACATAGTAACTTTTACTTTTAATACGCGTCTACAAAAAGTAATGAAAGTATTAGGACATTGGATTAACAACTTACACGTGTATCTAATACAAACAACTTCTCTACGCATTTTTTAGAAATCTTGAGAGCTTACATCTATTGTTCTGTAGTAATAGATGAGCTGCGTTATCTGTTTGATAATTTCCATTGAAACGGTATAAAAGCTTGTTTGAATCTCTTGGTAAGCATTCATGTTACAACATGACAAAAGGCTTATTAATACTGTCTCTTGTCCTGGCAACTGCGTTCAGTACGTTCTTCAATTTTAATTTGTTTAGTGGCGGTATTTGATATTAAAATTAAATTTCTCATTATATAATATATAGAAATTTCTATAATCAATTTATTATTATTTTAGCTGCAGTTCCTAAGGCTAGATTAACTAACTTTGACGAAAGAATTGTTGGAGGTGAGGATGCACCAGATGGCGCCTACCCTCATCAGATATCGCTAAAATACGGGGGTGAACATAACTGCGGTGGTTCCATCATTCACAACGAATGGATTTTGACTGCAGCACATTGTGTTTATGGGTATGTCTTTACCACCATTACTTCGTCGATGTATAGATAATGTTTTCCTTAAACTTTTACAGTGGTGTGAAAATGTGCATCAGAAATAAAAGAAATTACAGTTTAAACCCATTTTTTGAAATATTTCTCATTTCATCGTAGCAAATACAATACAGGTACCTAAACACCATACTAGTAATTATAAAATCTCAAATCTTAATCTATAAGAAAATAATAATTCGATATATAACATTTATTCAGAAACGGAAAAATTGAACTCTATATATAATAATGTAATTTACACCTAAATGTTTATTACAGTACACATTAATTAATTTTAAAATATTTTAGTACTGATTAGGCCATACTTTGCTTGAATAACTAATTCACAATTCTTCGGCATAGAATTCATTAACTTTTGTAATAGCTTTCTTCTTAATGCAGCGATACCAGGCATCAATTTGGGATTCGATTAATTTCACTTTTTGTGGGATGTTTCCTTGAAATAATGTTAGAAATCCTTTGCCATAAGTTTTCTATATGATTTAGGTCCGGGTATTGTGCTGTCCAGTCTATTCTTTTAGTTTTAATTGCCGACATCCAAGATTGAACGACCTTTGGTCTGTGGCAAGGAGCATTATCATCTTGAAAGATAAAGGTTTTGTTAGGAAGTAACTCTTTTCCACTAGGCAGCATTTTCTCCTGTAGGACATCAATGTATTTGGTTGCATTCATCATACCAGATACAACATGCAGTATGCAACACCTTTAGCAGACATGTAGCCGCATATCATGACAGAGGTTGGATGCTTAATTGTTGGCAGGACACACTGGCCTGAAAATTCTTTTCCAGGAAATCTTCTAACATATGTGTTTCCAGCGTGATTGTTAATGTTAAAGGTAGATTCATCAGTAAATAATACCTTCTGCCATTATTCTGGGGTCCAATAGCGATGGTTCTTTGCCTATTTCAAACGGCGAAGTCTTTATTTTTCTGATAGGGGAGGGGGGTTTCTTCTGGGCTTCGCAACCCGTAAGTCCAGAAGAAGTCTCCGTCTTACAGTATTAGTATACACTTACTTACAGCTTCGGACTGCAGTTTGGTAGAATTAGGAGTTCTGTCTGACAGGTTCATCCTCCGCAATACATTGTCGTCTCTCACTGATGTTTTTTATTTGGATGGTCACTGCGGCGTTTATCTTCAATTTTCCCATTTCAGAGTATTTTTTGATAACTCTAATAACTGTGGATTGATTGCGCTGCACTTTCATAGCTATTTCACGACTAGACGCGCCTTGTTTATGATGAAAATTATTACATATTGTTTTTCGTCCGATAATTTGAACGGTTTCTTTTCGGATGGCATTTTGCCACTGTTAAGGACATGCAAAATATAACTGAATAATCCACAGTACCTGCAGGTATATACATATATACTCATAACATAACAAGTATTTCTTTCAATTATGCTTTGAAGTTTCATGTTAAATGCGTTTTAATATACCCATTAGAAAATGCGCGAATAACTGATAATCGATTTTAGAAAAGAACTTACTTTAATTTTTTTCTATGGAGTTCTAAGTACCTAATTAAAGGTTAAGTTCTTGACATAGTTATTAAAATCAAATATATAAAAGTAATTTTTGGAAAATATGCGAAAAATGTAGATAAACTTAAAGGAATAGTTATTTTCTTGGGCGATGCGAAACTTTTTTACACCATGTATTTAAACGAAGGTGTTTCTGTTTTATCTCTCCCTTTTCGCAATACTTTCGCTTTCGAGAAAGCGGCGGCTTTCTCTCCCATGTCTGTGGTGTGCACGTAGGGTAACGACCTCAAACATAGAGGCAAGCTCCGAACTGCGGAAAGTGCCAGAAAAAGTGCTCATGACAGAAATACCTCAGTGTTTTACCATTGTCTTCTGAAAAACACAGCCTTTTATTTTTTTTTCACTCTTATCTACTTGTACCTAACAATGATAATGTAAACGTGGCCGGACTATTTATTTGAATAAATTTCAATGTTACAGCTTCGAGGTTGCCCAAATGACAGTTTACGCTGGGTCTAATCAGCGCAGCAGTGGCGGCACCACTTACAAGGTACTTGGAGCCTATTACCATCAGTTTTACCTTCCCAACTTACTCAAAAATGACGTAGCGGTACTGAAGGTTGAACCTATCACCTATACGGATAAAATTCAGCCCATTGTTTTGGAAACCAAAGATGTTGAAGCCAATGAAATTTGTATTCTTAGCGGATGGGGAAGGCTTTCGTTTCCAAACGGTCCATTCCCCGAAAACCTTCAACGTATAGAATTGAGAACAATAAGCAATTCTAACTGCAGCGAGCTTCACTAAGGCTTCCTTCCTGTTGGCAACGGTGAACTTTGTACTTTGAACAAACTTGGAGAAGGCGCATGTAAAGGGGATTCCGGTGGCCCATTAGTTTGGAACAACAACGGTACCGTCAAGCAGGTCGGTGTTGTATCTTGGAGTCAACCATGTGCAAAGGGTCTTCCAGATGTATTTGCTAAAGTGTCGGTATATATTCCATGGATTAGACAGAATTGTAACAATTGTATTTAACTCGATAATTATAAATAAATGTGTTACGGGCCGAATGTGCTTTTTCGTCGATCCGCAAAAGGAAAGATGGAAGTGCCTTTGGCTTAGCTCAGAGAAGTAGGGGTGGTTCACGAGAAACGCTTAAGGGAAGGAAATCGAAAGTGGTTGTGTACACAGTAAGTCAAAATTAGTGGGCGCTACCTTCCAAATCACAGTTGACTGCAGGTTCTCGTGGAAGGCCGAGAAGCCAGCAAGTTACGGGAATCGAGCTCACCTTTATTGTACCTCCTCCTGTATATAAATCTTACAAAGCTTATGCACAATACAATGCACACAAAGAAATGATATGGTGAATTTTTAAGGCAAACAATTCTATTGCTTGAAATTGGTAACAAACATAGTACAAAAAAAATACATCCAAAACGATAATAGGGATAAGAGGGAAGTTGGAACGTTTAAACAAAGAGCTCAGCGCCACTGGCTTGCGATATTTACTTTACTAACCCCACAGATCTGCACATCAAATGACGTTCGAGTTTACAAAAGTTGCTCACACTTTACGAGTAATAACTAATAGCAATTGGCGACTGAAGGTCGCTTTGCGTTGCATAAAAAAGGGTCCAGCACTTTAACCAGTGAAATGAATCTCGGAACAAGTCTTCACAACAATACAATAACAATTTTTACATTAGTTTTCTTCGGTAGGCGGTAGGGAGTAGAGAGTGATTCGGGCACAATTTTCGGTGTTCTTACGTCCTTAAAAAGGCGACAAAAATCGCAAATCGTCCATAGGGACAGAAAAGAGGGTTCGATATTAATCAGCCAAAGGCAATCAGCAAATTCGCAATGAATTGTCTTCCAAGTGGATAACAGGATAACAGGACAACAACAACAATTGTCACTAAACTGTATTCGGAAAATAATAAGATAGTAATCGACTTAAAAGCGGCAATTCAAATAAGACTGTAATTCATAAGAAGCGGCAAAACTAAACGAACATAACACATAATCTTATTTTAATAAAACACAGTTTTCAATAATACGAATAAGGTGTCACAGATTTCTAATAAGGCTAAAAGGCTTCTTAGGTTTGTATAGAGCTGTTGATTACTGATTACAGATTACACTGCACATTTTAGATCAGTGTGAGGTTAAAATGGAATAAGCCTTCATGGTGAAATTGTTTAAGTTTTATATCTAGAATGTATTTTCTGAAATTTGTTTCATGGGAACTATTCTCCCTTCTATGGAACCTGGTAGTAAACGAACTTCTACAGATACTCAATGATGAAGGGTTCTACGCCCAAGGTTATGCGGATGACATAGTCATCCTCATTAAAGGCAAATACCCAGAAATCATGGCAAACCTCATGCAGAGGGCGCTAAACACCACTCAAAGGTAGTGCGTAAGCGAAAACCGCAAGGTTAATCCCTGTAAAACATTAACATTACTCTTCACCAAAAAAAGAGACACAGGGGCATTTGACAACCTGACAATCTTTGGTGAAAGAATTCAGGTTAGCCAGGAGGCCAAATATCTGGGCATCACCCTGGATGCAAAACTGAACTGGAACATACACCTGAATAACATCTCAAACAAAGCGAAAATGGTCCTTATGATGGGCAGACGCATATTTGGTAAAACATGGGGACTGAAACCAAAGATTGTCCAATGGTAGTACATTGTGGCAGTTAGATTCATGATAGCTTATGACACCCCGGTGTAGTGGCCTAAAGTAAAGTAAAAAACAAGCATCACAAAACTAACCAGGGCACAGAGACCGGCCTGTTTGTGTATATGTGGAGTCATGAACAGCATTCCAACTGCATCTATGGATTAATCCTTTTAGGTATGTATATATAAGAGGGAAATCCTGGATTGGAGCACATACAATGAAATCCACCGGCAACAGGCACTAGCCAGGAACAATATGGGCACAAGCGAATACAGGAAGTGGCAGAAGGTAACACCATCCTTCAAATGGGTACCGACTATATCCTTCCAGAGTATTCCTTTGACAAACCATTCACTGTGAGCTATAATCGCAATGACTGGGCCCAAAGAACCCCACCTCAGCTGTCTAGGGGCTAATCTGGTATACAAACGGCCACCGCACAGCAGAAGGCACAGGGGCCGGAATATATGGCCAAAAACCAGAGGAGAATATTAGTGTACCCCTGGGAAATAAGGCTTTTAAGCTCATATCTTTGCAATAATGCAATGTATCCAGGAAAATGCAAAACGAGGGTATACTCAACAACGCATGAGCATCTTATGTGGTCAAGCAGCTTTAAAAGTACTTGAATCACATCGCATTAATACCAAATTAACGAGGGCATGTCTATATCTTCTGACATCCTTGTATGAGAAGAACGTAGTTTAGCTCATATGGGTGCCAGGGTACGGGGTAGAGAGAAACGAGAAAACAGATTCCCTTGCGAAACCCGGTGCATCCACCCCGTTTATAGGGCCAGAACCTGTATTCGGTATCCACAAACAAAGCATCCGAACAGCAGTAAGAGTGTGGACCATTACACAACTCCTTCTCGCAGACTAACAACTGACGTCCTCCATATAGGACGAACTCAGATTAAACGGTTAGGAGGACTTATAACAGGACACTGCCACCTGCGAAAACACCTCCACAAAATGGGTGTATACAGAGGAGACACACTGTGTAGATTATGTGAAGAAGAGGATGAAACAGCCTCACACATAATCTTCGACTGTCCAACACTTTACCGCAAGGGACAGCAACTATTCGAGGGAACACTTCGTGAAACAACCTTCAAACATGAAAACCTTGTAAACAATATCCTGCAACTCGTTTGAGGACACAGATCTACTATGACAGAATCGGGCTCGGACGAAAGACCATAGAGTCGAAGTGCAAACCGAGCTAACTAACCCAATTCAAAACCCTGCTATTAATCAATCAATCAACCAATCTGTTATAATTACGCTAAAATATACCCTGATAATATAATATGTTAGATTTCCGGCCTCGGTGGTCTAGTGGTTAGCGCATTGACGTTTAGATCCCAAGGCCGAGAGTTCGAATCCGGCCGAGGTTAGAGAAAAGTCTGAAAAGGTGCCTTCTGTCAGATAAGAAGTAAAACCTTAGGCCCATTGCCATTACGATGTGTGACACGTTAAAAAACATTACTTAGTTCCAATAAGAATCAGTACAGGTAGACCAAGAACAGCAGAAACGGAGGATAGGATTTTGGATTTTGTTACTTACGCTCCAGGCTGCAACACCAGGAAAGTTGAAAGCTTGTTTGAGGTTAATCATCATCCGTTTTTAGAATATTGACCCAGAAAGGACTACATCCTTACCATTTCATGAAAGTGTAAGCTCTTCTACCAGAAGATTGCCAAAGAACGTTTAAATTTTACCAGTGGCTAATAAACGAAAATGATCACAATCCAAATTTTATTTTACAAATTCTGTAGACGGATGAGTGTAATTTTAGTAGAAACGGATATTTTAATACTCACAACACTCATTATTGGGCAGCTGAAAACCCGCACGTGTAACATCCTGGAAGAGATCAACGTAGAGTTTCAATGAACGTTTGGGCGGGTATTTTAAGCAATTTAGTATTAGGACCAACTTTGCTTCCAAGCATAATTCGAGGTGACGATTTCTTGCAAGTCTTAAATGAAGATTTAGAAGAGCAAATAGAAAATTTATCATTGAATGAATTGGCAAATTTATGGTTGCACTTAGATTGTGGACCACCATGTTTTGCACCAAAGGTTCGGGAGTGGTTGCACTTAAATTTTCCAAATCGCTGGATAGGTCCTGTGATTTGATCTATTTGATCTTCACGTTCTCCCGATTTGTAACCTTTGGATTTTTTATGAGGCTGTGTGAAGAATAAAGTTTACCAAACGCCTGTAGTAATCCAGGAAGGAATTGAAGAAAGAATTGTTGATGCCATGCAGGAAATAACTCCGAACATACTCCAGATACTTCATGAATGTAATTCGACCAGTGGCGTACGCAGGCGGGTGTTAGGGGGGTTAGAACCCCCCATGACATCTGTCTCACGTTAAGTTACAACTACCGGCGACGGCCCGCTCGTGTAGCTTACACTGCATTTCTAATGTGCGACGTAAAAATATTTCCAACAGTACACAAACTACTGCATATACTTGTAACATTACCAGTTACAACTGCGGTAAGTGAACGCTCTTTGTCCACCCTCAGACGGCTAATATCTGCGTAATACTATCGGTGAGGAATGAGGATAGACTAAATGGTTTGGCATTACTAAATATTCACCGAGAAACTGTGATTACAGCAGATGAGGTTCTTGATGAATTAACCAAGAGTCCAAGAAGGCTTGAATTGCGTCTGTATAGCTAAGCTATAATAAATTTAATGTTATGTGTTGGTTGTGTTGTAGTATTAATATTATATTTTAATGAGATTTTTGAATTTATATGATATATATATTGCCATGTTATTACCGACACCTTAATTAATAGACACCATAAACGTTACGTTTGTAAACTAATTATGCTAATTTTACTACTTAAAAAGTTGTTGAATCGAAGTTGCAGCAGATTATTTGTTTCATTGTTCTTTTCCGATGTGATAGGAAAGCATCGTAATTTTTATATGTGGAGACATCCTAGTACAGGTGGAGTTTTTCTTATTGTATGTCATCGTAACACAGGTTTTATGTATCGTTAATAAGATTGGTACAGGCAGATTCTGAAATTATCATGTGAATTTTTAAATTCATGTAAAGTTGTCATTTGAGCAAGGTTAAAATGTTAATTTGAATATTTAAATGAGATTGTAATGCAACGATAATTGTTCTTATGATCAATTTGTTATTGAAGCAAGCTTTGTAATGTGTTATGCGACTAGATTCATTTGAAATTTTTATAGAAATTAAAATTTATTAAATTTGTAAGGTTAACGTTATAATTTTGGATTGACTTCAATGGAAAGGTGATTTAGTAATAGAAATTGTAATTAAAGGAACTTTATTAATGTGGAGGAATATGACTCCAATGTTTCTTTATTGTTATATAAATATTATAAAAAATTTAAGTAGGTAATTATATGAGATTTCTTGTTATACAACTAAATTATGTCATGTGAGATGTTAAAACGTAGGAAATGTCATCAGCTATGTAATTGTGTAATTAGATTTTGCATTAGAATTTCTATAAGAAAATTATTTATATAATTAATATTGTAATATAGAATTGTCATTAATTTACTTTTTTGTCATTGGTCAGTTTTAAAATAGTTTAGAATTTTGTTGAATTATTATTGGTTTAAATTAAAACAAAATGCTTGGAGATTAAAAATTAGGATAAACAAAAAGAGACGCGTAAAAATTTGACTCCAAAAATTGTGATTAAAAAGTGTTTGTAAATAAGGAATAAATACCTATTAAATTAGAAAAGTGCTTCATTGTGTTCCACCATAAGAATATTGTGTTTCGGAACCTAATCTTAGGTAATATATGGAATTTGAAAGATAGAAGCTGTAACAAGTTCATTTGAGGCGTACCACGGCCTGCAAAGTATTCAAAAAGATCTTCAAAGTTGTGAATCTTCGAGGTTTTATGTTTATTCTGAGGTTATGTGAGAACACTAAAAGTAAAACAAAGCATATTAACCTTTACTGAGATTTGTACAATTCATATGTGAACATTCACTTACTTGTGCGACGTTTGTGTATCTTCGAGAACCACTACTTCACAGAATAGATAGGGGAAATCATCGTTTTGCAGGAGACAACCGTAAACAAGCTGACAAAGCAAGCAGGTCCGTTTGCACTTAATAGCTGCGTGGGTTACCTACGCGCATCGCAGGGTTGGATTGAGGAAAGTTGGTTTCAGGTAATTCTAATAAGAAAGTTATTTTTTTTATGTTTATTAATAAAGAAAATGAAAGTGTATTATTTTTGTAAAATCTGCATTGGTACATATCTTACTGAGTATAGTTAATCTCTTAATTTGATATCCTTATCTAGAATTTGATTCCTAAAAAATACTTGTCGTATGTCTTTTTTATGTCTCTGTACTTAGAAGTATATGCAGTACCCTGAGATAATAATCTACTATTGTTCATGAATAAGGTAGGTATTAATGAAGATAATTTTTGTTGTAACTTGGAGCTAGCAACATTTAATGTTATACCGGGTGAGGTTAAATGTCTATGGTGTTTATTTAAAGTAAAATTTTGATTTAGATTTGTAATTTTGTATATTCAGGGAAAACTCCTTTATTTGACTTATAACAATTATTATCACTAAAAAACGTAGGGCGAAAATTATTATCACTGCGAAAGCTATAATCACCATAGCAATATGTATAATAATTAAAATACAGAGTTTCAGTTACAGTTACAGTTTTTCAGTTTCGTCAACGTAAAGTTCAATTTAGTCAAAATTTTTATTTTCTGGTTCTAATGAAAATTCTTAGGAAAGGGCAAATATTAAAACATTATACCATATTAAACGTTATTAATTTCATGGTCATTTTGTTGACAAAATTGAAATTGACTTTAAAGACATTGATATGTAAAGATAATTAATAGAAGGGTAAATAATATTTTTTAATTTTTACTGACGAAAATGAGGTGAAAATCCCTGTAATAATAAAAACAATTTCAATGGTAAATTTGTAGTTCTCTTTGAACCCCCCCCCCCCACAACAGAATCCTACGTATGCCACTGAACTCGATGGGCACGTTTATGCACAGAAACGGGTGGCCACAATTTGAACATTTACTCTAACAATTACGCTGTTCTGTTTGTTGTTAATCTGTTAAATAAATTAAATATAACCGTTTTTGCTAAAGTTTTTACATACATCATAAAAAGAAACCCTTCAGCTAATCACATATTCACTTTAATGTGATTTAATTAACACTGTACATATTATTTTTTAAATATCTTCCTTACACTTACATTTGGAATAAAGAATTATACATGAAAACCATTTTAATCAACTTCAGATCACTCGGCGGTGAAAATTAATTATTGATTCAAACTATAGCGTTTCTATTATGTGTAGGGAAAATATTATTATAAAGTCCCTACAATATACTCGTATATGCGTTAGATAAAAAGCGATAAAATTATTAAGATCCGTGTTCTCATATTTAATCAATATATTTTAATCCTTCTTTAAACAGATGTTAACTAGATGTTGTAAACTTATTTAATTTAAATACGTAGACGTAGATGTAGATAGTGCTTGTTTGCACTTCTTATTAAAATAATATATTATTAGCTAAAATCTTAAACGAGTATAGCGTCGATTAAATCTTTTTTGAATACACAGTACACAGCCATTATATTTTACTGTTTAAGATCAGTTTGGTGTTAAAATTTATAGAATTTGGACATATGTATTCTATAAAAAACTGTCTTAAACAATTTTGTCAAAAGTTTTCAAAGGTTACGTTTCCGCGCCAGCAGATTAAGTAATCTTTAAAATTTTCCACAAAAATGGTAATGTTATAAATTTGACAGTCGAAGGACAAAAGTTATAGTTGAAGTTGTTGCAGCAGCGACTGAAATAATGGATAATGAGAAACAAACTGCTATCAGTCGATTACTGCAACAAACTAGCGTATCTGTTGGAACATGTCATAAAATGTTACTCCAATTTATGCAAGTATATCTTTAATGAATTGTTACCACGTGACAGTATGTCCGTACTTCTTGAATACGATTAACTACGGTTGCGCCTTTCCTATAATATTTGCTATACCGTAACAATGCTGCAATATTCATAAAAATTTGTTATGTTCATTTTAAAATGTGCCGCTTTATATGAATTGATTTCTTAATTTGTTTGCCGCTTCGTCAGAATTAATATCGTTATTTTAATTGCAGTCGTATTTTGGGTTACCATTCTCGCTATTTTGTTTCGTCTTGAAAATTGAGTTATGGAAGGCCGGTTCTCTTAAACCTTGACAGTTTCTTTTGTGTCAAAATTGCAGACTCTTGTTTTTTTCCGCGCTCGATCTCGAACGCTTCCCAGAACGCGCGTGTCCGTTTTCGTTCTAGAACTATTTCATAACATTTCGTAATATGGTGCAATATCTTTTGGGAGAGCACAAATCCCGTTACATTTTTGAGTCAGTCGATCTTCCACCTTTCTCGGCTCCGGACCTTCTCAAAATTACATCTCTAGGGGAGGGCCGTAATTATATCGAGTGCTGCAAGTGGCGGCTTTTGAGTTTTGTTGAGGGGTATCTGCTATGTGTGTTCCGTCTCGCTGTTTTATTACCAAGGGGTATAAACAGACCATCGGCTACTGCTGGATTTAAAAGGGAAACACTTGATTCAACCCCGGTAAAAGGCAATTCTTTGGTGAATTGACCAGTCGCCGTTGGGTGGATTATTTTCGAAACCAACTCCCGTCGCTCTGCGGTTTTCATTTGTGCGCTGAATGCATCAAATTTCCGGGACCCTGGATGTTGACTTCCTTCAACCCAGGCTTCAGGGTCGTACCCATGGATTTTATCATCATCTTGTGAACCAGTATGGTGCTGGCCGCTCCTATTCTCCGAACTTTAAGGTAAAACAGACCAATTTTTTTGTTGTGCAATGTAAAATAAACCTTTTTTTTTGCTCGCGTCAACTTGCAGAATTTCGCGATATTAAACCTTTTGTTATGTAACCTAAAAGCGATCTTCAATCGCCATTTATTTATTGTTTGTAAAAGATATTAATATTGTATTTTTCCTGTAAACTACGCCATTGACCACACAGATTCATTATAATATAAATATTGTGCGTCAACGGCGGCGAGTTTTTCTGAACGTTCAAGAATTTTAATCATGTAATTCAAACTTTTTGCGTTGTAACTTGTATTTCACTGTATGGTCATATTTTAATTGTTTCATTATATGTGTTTTAAAGTTTACTCTCTCTTATTGTGTCTTTTGTACTTGTCGGTGTAAGAATTTTGCAAGCTTTAAATATATAGGAGGAGGCACAATCACGGTAAGTTCCGTTCCCGTAAGCTG
Source organism: Limonius californicus (assembly GCA_014611495.1). Taxonomy (NCBI): domain Eukaryota; kingdom Metazoa; phylum Arthropoda; class Insecta; order Coleoptera; family Elateridae; genus Limonius; species Limonius californicus. The sequence continues at coordinate 6,406 of JABXWE010103285.1, read as the reverse complement.
TTGTGTTCTCGGCCTTCCACGAGGACCTACGGCCAGCTGGATTTGGAAGGTGGCGCCTACTTATTTTGACTCGCCCTGTACACAACTAAAGATTTTCTCCCATAAGCGATTTTCACGAACTCCCCCTACTCCTCTGAGCTAAGCTGTAGGCCCTTTTCCATCAAGCTAGTTACGAATCGTCGAAAAAGCTCGATTGGCCTGTAACAAATTTGTCGATGCTTTAACTACAGCTTTGTTACTTATGGATCAAGCCTAAGGCGTTACTTGGAAGCTGTTCATGAAGAGGACGTCAGTAACTTTAATTTAAGGTTCTATTAAAATAAGAATGGTGTTTTTAACTATTTCTAGTAAGTTCAGAAGTTAATGTTGTATAATCAAATATTTCAATATTTGAAATAACAAATATATGTCGCTCGATCGAGTTTGGTTTCGGGGCTTAGCAACAGGGTAGGGTCCCTACTATTGCGGTGTTATAATTATTTGTGATGGTGTTCTCACTGTAGGTGTTGGAGGAGGAGTTTTATTTTCGTTGACTCTATCAAATTTAAGAATTGCTGACATAGTTGGTTGATGGTTAAGAATTAAATCTTCAGGTGCAGTTGGTGCATTGACTATGGCAACACTAGGAATCTCAACGTTTGCAGGAGTTGCTGTTGTAGATGATTGAGAAACGTCTGATGATGTCGATGCCTCATTATTTACTATTGGTCGATCGGTTACTGCAGCTGATAAAAATTCATCGTCGGAAAATATATCCTTGTTGTATGGCCAAATTCCGGTAGAGGTAAATCCGGCTATGACGTTTTTCGGTGATATTGCATTAGAAAGAGCATCTCTTACAATTACTGGTATCTCGTAAATAGTCATGTTGGTGCCAGGATGACTTTTCTGCAGCTGCATTGTAGAATTTTTTGAAAGGACCATAAACTGATTTGTCGGGTGCCTGTTTCTTTGTTCGATGTGATATATGTTTGTCCCACCAAATAGGGTTGAGACATCCTATAATTCTTCTACTCTGCTCAATTCCGCTTTTGATTCAGCAGAGCCCAACCCATCGTTTGTTATAGTTGCCCCTAGATATTTAAATTGATAGACTTGTTTCACCGACAAGTCATCATCTATTTGAATGTGGGACTGCCAAGAACCCTGTTCTCTTTAGGTTGATGAAGACCCCATCTACCATATGCTTGATGTAGTCTGCGGAGCATAAACTCCAAATCGAAGGCGTTTTGTGCAATAACCACTTGATCGTCGGCAAAACTCAAAGTAAATATATAGCTACATCCCTGCCTCAGGTATTTAGATGGATATAGGGCACGTGACAGCTTTCCATTCTGTTTTACATATGCTTCGTTACTTTCATACAAATTTTTTATCGTTTTGTATTTTAACATTAACTTATTTTAACAAAACAATATGAAATTGAATAACATAACACAAAATTATGACTAACTAGGAAAAAATTGAAAATTGTGAAGGGATTGCTTCAAAAGCCAATTTTACATTTTGATTGGTTCGTTCTATTGGTTTCACTAATCGCAAAAGTGATTGTATAATTGTGAATCTGTGTCGCGTTATACTGAAACCCCAATAGCATGCAGGTACTCTTCGGAATTTTAGTGATTGCCACCTCACCAACTGGTATACCGAATGGAGGGTACCTACCTGGAGCCTCGCCACCCCACAAGAGCAGACGCCAGATTTCGTGCATCGAATAATCTACCCGCCACCACTTATTGGATATTAAAGTAGCGCGATCCCTCGAGGTTGCCGACTACTGCTTTAGCGTATTATACGACATTAAATAAAACCTCTTCAAAATGATTGCTTACAATGTGAACACGACAACTTAGTACTACAAAGTCAGGACTGTGGTGCCTTTTATAGTGATATTATTTCAAGGAAGCAACCAATGGTTCATTATACAGGAAAACTTTTCAATCAAATAACAGTCCCATTTTCCAAAACATAAAAATACTAACCAATTGGGCTATACCTAGTACAGAAATAGAAATAGAAGCTTCGCATCTATGGTATTAATTTTCGATTGAACTATTAACATCTGTATCACTTTTGTCCCATCCAGCATACTAATATTGTGGTGTAATATAGTTTTCATGAAAATCATCAGGAAAGTTAATAACTTTAGATCTACGCACAGCGAGCTTTCTGAACTTATGAAACTACTTGGGTGCGTATACCTGTAGTACTAAAATATACTTAAGCAGATTGTCATTCCAACCGCAATATTAGTTCTGACTCTGCAAGTTGTTGCAATGTGCTAATGTTTTAGCCATAAATAGATATTGTATGTCGATATCCTAGAATCTGTGAGTAGGTAAGTAAGTAAGTAAGTACATCTTCGCCATAGTTGTGCAAATTGACCGTTTTATTTTTGAATGTATAGGGTTATTCAAAAGAAAATCATATTTTGAAGTTGCCACAACTTCTTCAAAACTTAACAAATAAGCAAGCTAAAAACACAGTTGTATTCATCAACCGCTTTTTAAATAGTTTGGGTATTATACTAATAAGTTTATTAATATACTCTCATTTTTATGCATTTTACATTTTTAGATCACTCATAGTTTGCTCAGTTTCAAAATGGTTTTGACAATACAAGTTAAAGTCGGTAGTATTCAGTGTAATTACGGTTATCTATAGAGACAAGATTTTCTAAATACTCATACGATTATCGACGAACGGAAAAACTCAATTTCAGAACAAATTGTACATACTTAAGTAGATCTATTGCAAAACCCTGTTCATAACATATGAGAAATATTGTTGCATGCTGCAGAACAGAATGGCGGATATACTCAACATGTAAATTAATTTCAATAAACCTCATAGCTTTAATAACAGATTTTTTTTTCATATCCTTATCTGTGGAATTTTCAAGAAGTTATGGCAGCTTTGAATTGTGAGTTTCTTTTGAGTAACCCTATACATCCCCCAACATTACTTCAACCAAAAGCATTTTCGATACATGGTCGCGGAAGCGAATGCATCATTAAATAGATGTTTTTGTATCATCTAAGTACATTAATTTTTATTAATTATTAATGGTTTTGTGAAATCTACCTCTTGTGTAACCAACACAACATTGAGTATATACAACGTTTGCTTCATTACTGCAATTGTTAGTTGTCAAAAATGGGTTAGACATGCAGTTCTGTTATATTTGGAATTAATTTAGTAAAATGTTTCACCTTATTACAAACTACCATCCCTTAAGAATATAATGCGAGTAACATTAGAATTAAGATTTATCTAACTTTCTTATAAGAAATTTTCAGGAACTCCCCCCTACTCCTCTGAGGTAAGCTGTAGGCCCTTTTAGTTACGAATCGTCGAAAAAGCTCGATTGGCCTGTAACAATCATAGATAACGAGTTCTTTAGTATAGACTGGACGAAACCTGTTTACTATAGGCGATTGCTGTAGCACTTGTTACCATTAATTAAATACTTGTATTTTATTTTGTATGTTTTCATTGTACAATTCTGGCTGCACACTACAACAATTGATACAAGAATGAAATGAAAATCTATTTGTAACGTTATTAAAAGGGTAGAAGTATGGGTTTTCTACCTGTGCTTAGAGGATGTGTATATTTTTATGTCCTATCAGAAACACTATTTATAAGATGCAATAAAACAGTTGAATAAGTTGTTACATAGAAATATGCGGTTGCAGGTAGCTGCGATGCGACATACTTTTTTCACTCATTCATACTACCGCCCCCCCTCCCCCGGAACCGCTTTCGAATTACTTCAGGGGGGTGAGGGCGTCCCGTACACACTAATCATTTATGCAACATGCACCCTAAACTTAACTTAGCGAAATGCGGTCGCCCCAGCTGGGATTCTAACGCCCCAGCGGATCGACTACATTTGGCTGTGGCCTCGAGTGGCAATGCGTTCCCCCACTAGACCAACGAGGCCCCAAGCGACGCGACATACTGTCCCCGTTAAAATAGAACAAAGATTACTTAGGCTATGTGATATTAATTGATTGATTACTATAACATAATTTATGATAAATATGAACAACTAATTACTAATTTTTCATTTTATCACTAATTCTTCATTCAGTTGTCCCTTTCACTGACTGGCACTATACAGATTTTTATTACTGGTCTTTAGTTACACCACCTCTAGTTTTTACCGTCGCTATTCTTGTAACACCATCCTATCCAAGATGCACATCTGCTATATATTCCAACAACCATTTCAGCGATGGGCAATTATATTCGCGGACTATCACAAGAGTTCCTATTTGAACAGATGTGTTTGAATTTTCTTGATACTTTTTCTCACAGTCACATTCTCTCACATGGTTTAAATATCTCGTTGATGATTGTTCCTAAAAAATGCTAATGTTTCTGAAAACGAAAAAAGTGGGAGCTAATAACACGGTATTGTGGGCATTCTAGGGCTTTCAATTTCTCTTCAAACATATTCCGAAAACCTGCAACATATTGTGCTGAAACCGAGTAACCTACTCGAAGGTATAGACAATATTAAAGATAACCATATCTCTGATTAATTCCACGAAGTATAGAGAGGCCCATTGATTAGAAATAACGGTGACACGTTTTTCGGAGTATTGAACGATCCTCTTTGATTCTGGCGTAATATGAATCTTATCATAAATCGAATGTATTCACAAGTCATTGGAAAAGTTTGTAAGGAAGTTTACATAAAACCATCCTTTGCCCTTTGTAAAATCAAATTTAGGTGGTTAGTTCTCATAAACTTGCTAGCATCATGCCAGGTACGATGCCGAAGGCGCTTCCCACGCCGTCCTTAACGAGGCCCGAACCAGTTCCGAAGAAATTGTGCAAGGGGAGTTTCAGTATAAAATCAGTCCCTGAACCCGTTTAGACATTATGAGTCCACTAATTCGACTGACTAGAAGCCTGACAGGAATTATGAATCCGTTCAACAACCGATCAGTCGACAGCCAGAAAACCTGAAGATTACCCAGCAAACAAATATTCCTGTGTCCGTAAAATATTCAGAACTTTGTTTCTAATAAGCACTTCCAGAGTACCGATACAGTAATCAATTCATTTCAATCCTTGTATCGCGCTGCGAATAAATTCACAATCCCCTGGTAGTTCTGGTGATCCTGAGTTGTGTTTGTAAACGCACGATTATTTTTCTCGGTTGTTTACCCTTAAAATAATCATAGTTGATCGCCATTTACATAACAGACGAGTTGGAATTTATACATAACTGGTTAGTTGTAGTTTAGCATACATTTTTACCTGCGTTCCCTGTATTAATAAGTAAAACCCAAGTATAAACCCGTACTGAATCCCTTGTAAGTAATATTCCTGCAGTAATACTCAGAAATTTGTCAAATCCAAAAATATTAAGAAGCGTAGTTTATCTGCAGTAATAGATGGTAGTCGCAACAAATTGGAAAATAACCCAACACGGGCTGCTTAGCAGGTGTTGCAAGTTAATTCTAGTGGGTAACCACATAGCAGCACAGATAACCAGCCTCGAATGTAACCTTTAACCCTTTCACATCGTTCGCTATATTTAAATAAACCTGTGTATTAATTAGCCAAGCTCAACGGCACAAAAATTCTTTATATAATTGGTTTCGTTCAACTCTGCCGACTACTCGCCGAGGCAGCACTCGGCAAGCGAGCAGTGTAGCGACTTCTGCGAGATATTACATTACATACATTTTCGTTGATTTTGTACATATACCAGATAATAAAACTTGTTAACAATCACTACATTATAACATTTATTTCGAACTTTGGCTCTGACTTTAGCGTTCCACGAAAACGGACCATTACAAGTTATTTACTTTATAATTTATTTGAAGTATAACTTATTTAGTGTCAACGCACTTCCAGTTGCCCACTCTAATGAACGAGCTTGCCACAAAGTTCGCCAAGCTGGAATTTGATTCAAGGGAACCCTTGGGTTCCCCTCAACGTTTAAGGTATGTTTTATGTTTATCTATTTTACTACTCAAAGAAAATCAACGATTTCCTACGTCGGCACCAATTTTGAAGCAAAGGAACCTACTCGGAAAGCATACACTCAAAATTTCTAAGCTGCCAAGCAAAAAAGATCAGACATAAATGTCACTTTAAAACTTTTAGTCGGTTGTAAATTTACCCAATGACTCAGAAGTAACTAGAAGTAGCGGGTCTCTAAACAAACACGAAACAACAACAAACAAAAATACAGGGTGTCCTTTAAATGCCTTAAAAGCTTCAGGTAGAATTTTTCCTTTATGAATGCTTAATACAAATCTTCAAAAAAAGTAGGTATTTGGAGCTTAGTTTTCTTGTACGAGAGTGTTAAAGTTCATATCTTTAAAACAGAATTTCATGGAAACAATAACGAGAACTTTAATGTTGCACGTATCTGCCG
>JABXWE010103284.1:0-13003 GCA_014611495.1 Limonius californicus | reverse complement strand
TTTGGTTCTTCTGACGAGGGAAACAATTTTTGAACCGTTCCAAAAAATTCCTTTTTCTAAAATTAAAATTTTGAGTATGTATTACCTACTAAAAACGTTGTTCTCTGTAATGCTCCATTTTTTTTAAATTGTTTCTTCATCAGTTCTCCTAAAATAACTTGAAAAATGTTTTGAATTTTGTCAGTCAATTCAAACAAGTGAGGTATTAACGTAAAGTGTAAAATAAAACAAAAATACATCTACCTAGAAATCACATAGTGGGAAACAAAGTGGCGTGGATGCTGTTTTCCCAGATACTTTTAAATGCGGCATTTTGCAATTGTATATTATTTCGTACATGTAAACTGTTGTCGATTGCAGTCATTATGATGTTAATTTGTTTAATTAAATTAAATCAATTTATGGAATTATTAAAGAACCTAATTCGCAGTATGTCACTCATATACACTAGTAGAATTAATTTTGGACATTTTTAGTGAAAATTTGCACTAATTGATATTTCGGCAGGAAATTTATATTTTCATACACGAAATTGATACTGTAGTATCTTTATTGTAATCTATGTTTCTGCTTATTATTTTCACTTAATTTGTTTTGTAAAGGTTTTGAAATTTTTAATAAAAAAATTACTGGGTGTACAATGGGCCAAATGTGGCCTAAGTGCTTAGAGATGCTTGGAAAACCGCGTCCTAGATCTCGCTCTTTCAAAGCAAGCAAGCAACTGTACATTACACACACCACCCAATTTTCGAGTTGACATTTTTGTTCCTAGCTACACAAAAAGTCGCGTGATTTAAATCAGCCAATCACAGAACGCGTGGGTTCGTAGTAATAACCAATGAGGAAGGCCTTGACGATCATTATAAACAGTTGCATCATTATTTTAGTCAAGTATTGTGTTTTGTCAGGTGAGGACCCCAGTAAAGTGATTAAAAGTGTGAATAACGACTAAACTGGCTCCAAATTCCTCGAGACGTGTTGATTGGTCTTCTGGGAAGAGAGGCAAAGCCATTGCCCTTCGTGAAGAAGGGTACACCTATGAGGAAATTGTGAAAAGGTTGGGCGGTGGGGCAACAAAGTCAGTAAGAAACTCTGCATAAGGGTTGTGAACACTGGATCGACGATATCAGCTGCAACAACTGGAAGAAAACCTAAAGTAACAGATCAAAATGTGCGCAGAATGTGTCGCCTGGCCTTGCAGGACCGTTGAAAATCTGCAAGAGACATCAATAACATCATAAGAACATCCGGGGGGGGTCCAAGTTTGTGACAGAACTGTTCGAAAAAAACTTTGTCAAAATGGTTTCCGAGCGAGAACCCCAAGAAAGAAGCCGTATCTGAACCAGAAGCAGAGGCAGAAACGCTTCGATTGGGCTCTGGTACACAAAAAGTGGACGGAAGAAGATTGGGGCGAGGTTATTTGGAGCGACGAGACCAAAATTAGTATCTTTGGCAGTGATGGGGTGAAGTTTGTTCGACGCCGACCCGGGGAGGATCTTTTGCCACAGTGAACCACGGCCACTATGAAGCACCCAGTCAGTGTGATGGTGTGGGGGTCAGCATGGCTAGCCATGGTGTTGGACGGCTGGCTGTCATTGAGGGCAATATTAATGCAAAAAAGTACCAAGAAGCAGTGCTAGAGGCGAAACTGTTGCCTACAATCCAGGATTTTTATGAAGACCCACAAAAGTGCATCTTCCGGCAGGACGGAGTACCATGCCACACTGCCAGAAGTTGCACGAAGTGGTTCAGTGACCACCACAGAACTGTCCTGCCTTGGCCAGGCAATAGTCCCGATTTAAATCCAATAGAAAATCTATGGTCAAAGCTGAAAGTTATGATATCATGAAGAAACCCAAGCAACAAGAGAGAGCTGATCGAGGCCATCATCCAGGCCTGGTACCACGGGATTACAACTGAAGATCTGCAACGTCTGGTTCACTCGATGCCTTGACGAATCAAAGCTGTTCTAAAAAACAAAGGATATCCAACGAAATATTAATTGTTGTGTACTTCCTTTCGTGTGTTAAAATTGTAATTTTTTTGTATATTAAAAGTGTGTCTATAAATCGACTTTTTATAAAATTTTTATAATTGACGCCTTAAAATTATGTAGCAATGGTAGAAGTAAAACCTACTTTCATTAAAATATAAAGGATAAGTGATTATAAATTTAAAATGGTGAATAAATTCGAAATTTTAAAGAAATTCGAAAAGTGCCCAGAATTAATTCCACTAGTGTAAGTAAAAATGACATCTGAGAATGGGCGTCAAAGTGGTGTCGCGGTAGATTCTGACGCGATAAACCCAGGGTCGATTCCCGGACGGGAATGGTTTTATACTGACATACGCCTCCGAAACGTGGACACTTACAAACAGAGAAGAGAAAGAATTAAGGAGATTCAAGGGGATAATATTGAGAGCGATTTTGGGTCCAATAAGAATAGAAGAAAATGAGCTGAGAAGCAAGATGAATCATGAGATACAATTGGAGAAAGATGGGGAAGATATAATCAGATGATAAGACACAAAGAATTACATGATTTGGGTACATATGAAGACTGCTCAGAAAGACAACGAGCAGAAAGTGAAGGAGTCCAAGAGTAAGACGGATAGACAGTGCAATGGAAGATTGAATGACGATGAAAATAGCAGAATAGAAAGCAAAGTGTATGGACAGAAAAGAGTGGAGGAAGTTACTAGAAGTTACAAAAAAAAACCGAAATATTTAAAGTGAAAGTGAAAAGTGATATGCAGTGTAATCAACCTTTGAAATAATGATTGACAAACAAAGTCCATTAGTATTATAGACTCGGCTACAATCCCCCAGATTTAACAGCCAAAGAAGAAGTCTCCAAAACGAACTGTTCATATGAAACACAACTTAACATATCATACAGGGAGAATACTATTATATTCTTTGAGGCTTTCGCGGTTTCTAAAACTGTCAATATTACAATTTACTTTCGGCTTAGACCGCGTCGTCATTTGGAAACTATACCCAGCATTATCAGGTAAGGTCGACCTGTAGCTTGTCTGCCTTTACAAGCATTTGCTCTAGAAGCTTGCCTGCCTGCCTAAACAGGGCCGTGTGCTTAGATTATTTAAACCTTGGGACGAACAAGTATTTGATCTTAATGTATTTTGTTTGCCAGGACAATAATACTTAATCGGCTTAAGCCTGTTAGCTGTTTATGAATCCATACAAACTAACGTTTCGCAAGACATTGCAGCTTGCATCTTCAGAGTGAATGAAATACTGAATTCACATCCGGGAAGCGTAAGTATTTAAACCTCGTTGAGCCAGTCGGGCAGAATGACGGAGTTCTGGTTGGCTGTCACCATTGGGCAAAGACGGATCCGATGGAGCATGATAGTGAGATCGATGATGCTTAGCAGTCCTTAGAGGATAAACTAGTGGAGTCCAAGCTTTACTAAGTCTAAAACCATCCTCCCTGTTATGTTGTTAGGTTGTTTCTCAATTTCAATTGCTTCACGTACGATAGGAGGGAAGTAATGAAGTATTCTGGCGGGTACCCGCGCATTGTCAAAGTTCATCTTATGCCCAGTTAAACCAGTATGTTCAGCCACCGCAGATTTTGTGATGCGTTTGTGTTTGCAGTCACCTTTGTGCTCTTGCAATCTTAACTCAATGGAATGACCAGTTTGTCCGATGTAGTTTGAGCCACAAGAGCAAGGGATGTTGTAGATCCCGGCAGATTTAAAATTTGATATATGATCCTATGCGGATCTGAAACCGTTTCCCAAAGTTTCAATAGTCCTAAGACTATCGTTATGCTGTCAGAATCGTACATAAGGCATTCCTGCGACTTTGTCAATAAAATCAAAAGTTTTCTGCTGTGTGAAGGAAACATTCTAGTCAGTTTCGACGTTGTTTCCCTTTTCACAAAAGTACCGGTAGATGGATTGTTAGAGATCCTAAAAGAGAAACTACCTACAAATCTAAACCAATTAGTCGAAATATGTTTGAAAAACACCTTTTTTAGTTGAATGGCAACTTGTATGAACAGGTTGAAGAAGCGGCTATGGGTTCACCGCTATCACTTGTTATTACAAACATATATGAAGAGATCTAAAAAAAGCTGATCCTCAGCGGGCCTTGGAATGAAAAGTCACGTCTTTACTAGACTAAAGGAATGTTTATGTCAGATAAATTAGTTATCTTTTTTTTGATACGAATCTGACAGATTGTTAAAATGACTTTTAATACATTTCAAAGAGCATTTATTATGGAATCTTACTTTCGGAACGGCTTTCAAGTTGACTGAGAATTGACCTATTCGATTCCTCCTTGTTTTGTGGAATTCCGAGACGGGTATCCCAATGAAATTATTACATACCGAAAATTGACAGCTAACACAACCTAACCTGAAATTGACATTATAAACATTCCTTTAGTCTAGAAAAGACATGACTTTTCATTCCACTGCCCAATGGGGATCAGCTTTTTTTGGATCTCTTGATACATGGAAGACTTTGAAACCAAAGCTTTGGCAGCAGCTGATCTTAAACCTAAATCCTGGTTTAGATATGTAGACGATACGTTCGTCATTTGGTCTCACGGAGACGTAAAACACTAGAACAATTTCTAGTACATCTAAACTCAATTCATAATAATATCCAATTCACAATGGAAGTAGAAGAGAATGGCAGTATTCCATTCTTAGACGTACATTGTTCAGCCACCGCATATTTTGTGATGCGTTTGTGTTTACAATCATCTTTGTGCTCTCGCAATCTTAACTCAATGGAACGACCAGTTTGTCCAATGTAGTTTGAGCCACAAGAGCAAGGGATGTTGTATGTAGATCCCGGCTGATTTTAAATTTGATATATGATCCTTTGTGGATCTGAAACCGTTTCCCAAAATTTCGTTAGTCCTAAAGACTGTCTTTATGCTGTACCTTCTAAGAACATGCCCAATCTTATCAATAGTGCCTTTACTGTAAGGTAGAAAAGCTAAGCCTTCCGGAGGCGCCAATTCCTCCTTAGCCTTGGGCTATTCCGTATTGAGGATTGCTCTCTGAATTTCTGTGGCTATATAACCGTTTTGTTGTAAGAACATCAAGAGATGAGTTTTTTCTTGTTGTAGGTGTTCTGCATCTGAGATTCGGAATGCTCTGGTTGTTAGAGTTTTTAGCACAGTTGCTTTCTGCATTAAGTGATGATGCGAATTTGCATTTAAATACCTGTTTGTATGTGTTTTCTTTCTGTAAACTGCGTGCCCCAAGCTACCATCTGGTTTACGTGTAACATGTACGGTGAACATACTGGTTTAACTGGGCATGAGATGGACTTTGACAATGCTCCGGTACCCGCCACAGTACCTCATTACTTCCCTCATTTCATACGTGAAGCAATTGAAATTGAGAAACAACATAAACAGGGAGGATGGTTTTAGGCTCAGTAAAGCTTGGACTCCAATAGTATATCCTCTAAGGACTGCTAAGCGTCATCGATCTCACGATCACGCTCCACTGGATCCGTCTTTGCCCAATGGTGACAGCCAACCAGAAGTCCGTCGTTCTGCCCAACTGGCTCAAAGAGGTTTAAATACCTCCGCTTCCCGAATTTGAATTCAGTGTTATATTCAAGTGAAGATACAAGCAGCAATGTCTTGCGAAACGTTAGTTTGTATGGGTTCACAAACAGCTAACAGGCATAAGCCGATTAAGTATTGTTGTCCTGGCATAAAATACATCAAGATCAAATCCTTGTCCGTCCCAAGGTTTGAATAATATAAGCACACGGCCCTGTTTAGGCAGGCAGGGCCTACGAAAAAAAAATGTCTCAAACTTCTAGAGCAAATGCTTATAAAGGCAGACAAGCTACAGGTCGGTCCTTACCTGATAATGCTGGGTATAGTTTCCAAATGACGCGGTCTAGGCCAAAAGTAAATTGTAATATTGAGAATACTATTGGCAAAATATCTAGTTTCTAAATGATTTCAATTTCAAATACATATTGTTCATGAGTTCATTAAATTAAATTTTATTTGATATAGAACATGGTATATCTTAAAATAATAATTACTATGGTATTGAAATAATAAATTTTTTCAAATTATTATATAATACTTAATGTTCTGTATACACTTACTCACTTGCAAATGCTTTTACCTGTCAAATCATCTGCATTTGTATCTTCATACCTCTGGACAATGACAATAAAAAAAAAACTTCCCTGGTAACCCCCATTATCATAGGGTTATTCCTACACTCATATTTTGCAAAAACCTGTATTAGTTTAAAAGTAACACAGGGTGTTTAAAAATACGTTCGGGTATTTTACCCACTTATAGATCTCATCAATACAACCAAAAAGTCATAATGACAACATGGGTTCGAAAATCAACCGTTTTTGAGATACGGAGTTTTTTTAAGAAAATAAATATTTCTTGTTATTTCAATAAGTTCCTCGCCCATTAAAACAAATAGCAGTGTAGATAAAACATTTTAATTACAAATAATTAAAGTAGATGTTCTACATGTCCTCCTTCCATTTGCACACATCCTTCGCGTCTCCTTAAAAATGAACACCGCATTCTTTCAAAGATTCCCGGATTCATACAAACAGTCTGACAGGCATGTTCTACTCATTCTCGCAATTCGTTTAAATTATTCACAGGACTTTAGTAAACTAACGACTTTAAATACCCCCAAATACAAAAGTCGAGCAGATTGAGGTCAGGAGATCTAGGTGGCCTCACAACTGGACCCCCTCCTCCTATCCACCTGCCGTTGTAATTTTCGTTTAGGAAATTTCTGACCATGATTAAAAAATGTGCAGGAGCTCCATCGTGCATCAACCACATATTCACTCTATATATGAGGGGTACATCTTCTAACAATAGTGGCAAGGCATTTAAGCAAAATGTCAAGATACAATTGGCCAGTCAGATGGTTCGGAAGAAAAAAAAGGTTCTATCATATGGTCTCCAAAAACACCAAGCCAAACGTTAATTGAAAATCGTTGTTGATGATGCAATTCAATAATAGCATGAGGGTTTTCATCTGACCAAACATGGCTGTTGTGGAAATTAAAAATGCCATTTCTTGTGAAACTAGTTTCCGCAGTAAACAAAACTTCACTGCATGCGGTTTCCGAAACTCTTGTCAGTGCCCATCGGCAAAACACCAGACGTGCAGCATACTCAGGCAAAATAAGAGCCTGTACTCTTTGAATATGGTATGGGTACAATTGCTCCTTACGTAACATTCTCCAAATTAGGGAAGCATTAATATTTGTTTCGGCAGAAACTGGTACTGGTACCTGGATTTTCTTCAATCCTCCTTAAAATGTTAAGTTCCGCTTCAGGAGTAGAAATCGATTTAGGCCAACCACCATCACCGTTTCTTGATTTAAATGCGCCAACTTCAGATAAACGTTGATGCAAATTTGTAACACGGATGTGCTCGGTTCGGAAATGCTTCGGCATACAAGCCAATTACCATTGGCCATACCATACATGAAATGCATATCTGCCATTTCCGCGTTGGTATGTATACATATTCCAACAACAACAATAACAATATTGACACTTACAAAAACTCAAACAAATGTTGTTTTATCCACTTCCATTGCAGACGTGATAAATACGATTCCTATATGTGTATAAGCGTAACACTCCTGATGGAGTATAGCTGTCCCTTTCAGAGAGTTTATGGGTTCAGTTGCTGGGGTCGGTCAGTCCCCATACAGCACTATATTATCGCGCGCACGCACATATACACATATTTATCGCGCGAATACACTTACGCGTACCGTTCACAGATTATTGTGAGTTTTTACTTTATTAACTATTTGTCTCCATGCCTTCCTGTTCACTATTTTGTCTTTCCAGTTATTAATTGCCATTTTTTTTTAGAAATTCTATTACTTCATCGTACCACGTTATTCTGGGTCTTCCTCTTGCTCGGGTTTCGGAGGGTTTCCACTGCATGATAATTTTTGTTGTGCTTCCTTCATCTCTCATCACATGCCCTAGCCATCTGATATGTTGGGCTTTTATGAATCTTACTATATCTTCTCCATTTATATCCACTTCTATTGCAGACGTGATAAATACGATTCTAAACTCCTACTGTGCGTAAATAATTTGACTGATCTTGAAAACGGTTGATTTTGGAACCCATGTTTATTACGACCTTTTTGTTTGTATTGATGAGATCTATAAGAGGGTAACATATCCGAACGTATTTTTAAACACCCTGTATAAAACAAGATTTCCTGCTGGCTTAAAAATTAACTGGGAAATGATATTTTAAATTAGGCATTAAAAAATCAATAGTAAATACACTTGAATTTTATGGCCTATCTATTTCTAAACATTTTTTGTTTCTTTCAATTTAAATGAAACACATTGTACTTTTAGCCTATCATATACACTATTCACGATTGATTTGCCATCCAGCACGCTGTGTTTTTTTCTTAAGATGCATTTCTGAAATATTATTTGATTGATTTCTAGCAATGTCAAAATGAAATTGCCCTGTTGCCAGGTCTAGAGTCCCCTACTTTTCTAAAATAATCTAGTAAGTTTAGAATTAATAAAACACATAATATATTATACCTACTTAATTGTCAGAATGGTGAAAGTTATTAACAAAGTTACTAAACTGCAAATTGTGAAAGCTTTCAACCATTATAAAAGACATAGGCCAGACTTCACACGATTTACGATTATAAATCGATTAATTGATATATTTGGGTAAGCATGTATTATTTCTACAATATGCAATTGCAAATTACTTATAATTTTAGGTGTCTGAGCGTTCTATAAGGGACATTTTATCACAAGGACAGGACGTTTTGAAATCTTCCATTTGTAGTATACGCGCTAAGACGGACGTTTTCTTAAATTACAGTTTAGCAAAGATTTGCAACGACAAATTTGGCAGTATCATCTGAAGAATGAACATTTTACTCTCGACAAACTCTTGGCTGACTCTCGAGAAAATTTGGAATACAAGGGGGGCAGGACTACTTTATTCAAAATTACTAAATCAATGGGTTACAAACACAAAATGGTGAATGGACGCAAAATTTTATGTGAACAAAAACACGTCGCCGCATCCAAAATTAAATTTTTGAGACAATTTCTCCAATATCAAAATTCTAGTGAAAATGTGACATTCGTGTACCTAGACGAAACGTGTATCTACCAAAATGCATCCGCGAGTCGTCAATGGGTACACGAAACCGATCTTAAAAGTAACCTAGCCAAAATTAAAAGTGAGAGGAAGAGGTTCACGAATTTGAATGCGGGATGTAATTTAGGCATTTTGGAAGGATGCGACATGTTACTAGACTCAAAGAACAACGACAAGGACTATCATAAAACTATGAATGGGGAAATTTTTCAAAATTGGTTGGTTAATCAGCTGATTCCTGCTTTGGACAAGTTGCAAGGAAAATTTGTCGTGGTTATGGACAACGCACCTTATCATTCAGTGCAGTTTGGCAAGCCGCCCACATTTTCTTGCAAAAAAGGTGTATTGCAGGAATGGTTGGTTAACCACCACAATATCGAAATTCAGGGCAAAATTACCAAGCAAAAACTTTGGGAGTTAATTAAACCTTTTACAGCAGACTGAAATAAAAGATAAGTAACTGACGAAATTTTGAAAAAGCGCAACTATGAGGTTCTTCGATTGCCTCCATACCATTGTCAATACAACCCAATTGAAATGGCGTGGGGGTTTTGTAAGACCTATTACAATAAGCACATAAATTCGCAGCCAAAATCGAAAGACAAGGTTGCAAATTTATGGCGTGAGGCTCTTTCAAAATGTGCCCCCGACATGTGGCAAAATTTCTGTGAGCAATGTGAAAACTTATTTCGGAAGACTGGACAAAACATATGGGAAATCTATCGTTTGAAAATATTCCTCCTTTCATTATTTCAATTGGGGAATCTGATCCAGAATCGGAGGGTGCCGATGATTCAGATACTTCTAGTGGTAGCATGAAGGTGGAATAGGGTAGCGGATATTTTTTTGGCATCTAAATTGTGAATGAGTATTTTACAGTTTTTATCTCGCCCGAGAAAAACACTGACCTCAGTGGAATACGAACTTGGGTCTCTTAGCACCAGAGACAAACAGTCAACTACTGGACTACCATAATATCAATTTGAATCATGAGCGGCATGGACGTTAATTCTTCTTAATTTGCTACAAGACCTAAATATAGGACAACAAAGAATGGCGTGGAATATGCTCTGTATACATACGATTTGAGTTCAGAATTCTCGTGTAAAAAGAACACCAATATGTATTTGGTATGTGTTACGACAACATTTAAATTATAGTTGTTATTTTATTTATAATGAAATCATTATTATATCTAAGTATTATAATCCAATATTGAGCAGCAATAGGCGGACGTTAACTGAACCAACAAGCTCCACTGGCAACATTGCCTGCTTTGAAAAAAACATAACCTCCATCAAGAAAAACTAGCATTAACCCAACTTAATTAATTGACAAATTTCATTGATACCACACATTCCCCCAGATTTCCACAGCCTGTTGGATGGCAAATCAATCGTGAATAGATTATAGGTACATACTCCTTGGTGAATCATTTATTTAATAGAAAAAATATTGCAAAATCGTAAATCCGCCACTGCTTGAAATAAAACATTTATTCAAAATTACATATATCTTATTATTGTAATTTCAGTTGCGATATTATAAAACATACTGATTAATATTACATCAATTTAATACTTTTATCAGTCGACTAGTTTTCCAAATTCTTCCTTGGAGATGCAATAAAATCCATTCTTTTGGTTGGTTTTTTCTTTAAAATGAAGTTGGTTATCTTTTGTCATAAGTTTTCGATGGGATTAAAGTCTGGAGATTGTGCTGGCTATCCATTTTATGACTATATCGGTTGACATCCAAGATTGAACTACATTTGCTCTTTGGCAGTGTTTCTTAACCTTTTTGGTGATTGGCACTCTCTTAAATCTGAAAATACGTTTTCACACCCTCTCGAAAAATCTGTTCCGATTTTTTTATTTAGGAAATTACATTTGTTGTAAGATAATTTATTTATTGAAAAATACATACATATACATATACGTACAAAACAACATCTCAATTTTTGGGGAAAGGTTGTTGTTGCTTATTGCAAAAGTGTTGAAAATCCCATTTCACACAGGCAGGTGGTAGCAAATGGTAGAAGTGTCTGCAATGCTGCTTTTGCCAGCTGTGGATAAGGTTCTAACTGTGTACAACTGAATTGTTGTGAGTCCAGTTTTTCAAATTCCATTTGGATATGTGCATTGACTCATATTTCAATATGATCGTCTTTTATTACATCGCTGTGATCCATCGAATTTAGGTTAAATAGAAGTGGATCCACCCATCCATCTTTGAATTTTGCTAATATCTCCTGAGAAAAAATATCCATGAAATAATTCAGTAAATTGTAGTAACTTCAGGTACAATTGCGATTTTTTCATTTTCCAGACGATCGAATCAAGCAAGGGAAAGTATGCAAAATTCTCATTTTTAACTCGACATGTCCAGATTTTTTGTTTTTCAATAAATGAAGATAATTTTTCACTAGCTGTTATTATGTTCTTACGAAATATTTAATTATTTATTATTTTGGTGAAAATTCTTCCCCAAGAAACCTTTTGACATATGTATTTCCAGCATGATTATTGATATTAAAAGTGGTGTCTAGTTATGATATTCCAAAATTAAGAAGTTTTCTTCTCGCAGTAGATGCACACAAACTTACACCAATAGTTTCTAACAACAATTTGGTCAATTCTGTAGAATTGAGGTACCTGTCAGCAGTGGCGGCCCGTGATAATTGTAGTTGGGGGGCTCTAAATGTTTAACAAAATATAATCACACACATAATATGTGAATACGTATATGAGACATAAATTTAATAATTTTTTATTAATAGAAACATGATATTTCCCATACAAAAGAAAAAAACAGTGTGCATAGAAAATGAGACATAAGGAGTTTAAAATAGAAAACAACGAAACACAATGCAGGTCTGATAATTATTGCTTATATATAAAATCTAGTCTTCTGTCTTTCACAGAAATAAAATGTTCTATAACTTTTTCGTCAAAATTATTTATATTAAAAACTAAATCTTTATTCACCGACATCATTGCCAGAGCATTAAGTCGTTCTTCGTTCATTGTGTTTCTTAGAAACGTTTTTATTCTTTTGAGAGTAGAAAAGCAACGTTCTGCTTCAGATGTGGACATTGGCGTAGTCACAATAATTATTAATAATTTAACGATTTCACTAAATGTTTCATTTAAACTATTTTGAGTAATCCAAGAAAGCATGTTCAAACCACCTTTAATATTTTTAAAATCTTGCCGTGAATAAATTACTTCCAATTCAGTCTTTAATTTGTCTTTTTCTAGCATTGGATAGAATTTAACGACTGCATTGAAAGCCACTGCTGGAAATTTTTTACAGTAGTGTATAAAATTACCTACATTTACCAAAGACGCAGCTTCTAAATGGCCTCTGTATGACAGTCTTTCCTTAAGCTGAAAAATTATTGTATCGCACACTTCCTTGGCAATTACGGAATTTTTACTTTCAGGATTAATTTTTCTGCGTTTATTCTCATTTATGGGCAGTTCTTGCTCTATTTTGTCAACAGAATTTCTAATAGACAATATTATTTGTTCAAACTGCTTCAAATCTTTTAGAAGTTCAATACTATCTTTATTTCTGGATTGAAACTGATTGTATAATATGTCTACATGCGGAAAAATCTTGTGAAATAAGTTGAGCCAAAATACGTAATCTGGATCTTCGAGAGTTCTTCGCAAACCATAAGCTTCTTTACAAGTAATAGTTTTATTACACTTTTCCTCCAGTTCTTCCAAACATTCGATTAACTTCTGCCTGTTCTCAAAAATGACATTTACTGTGCGGATATTATAATTCCAACGTGTAGCAGCAACTCGTGGCAATTTTCGATT
>JABXWE010103283.1:0-21153 GCA_014611495.1 Limonius californicus | reverse complement strand
ACACATAATATGTGAATACGTATATGAGACATAAATTTAATAATTTTTTATTAATAGAAACATGATATTGCCCATACAAAAGAAAAAAACAGTGTGCATAGAAAATGAGACATAAGGAGTTTAAAATAGAAAACAACGAAACACAATGCAGGTCTGATAATTATTGCTTATATATAAAATCTAGTCTTCTGTCTTTCACAGAAATAAAATGTTCTATAACTTTTTCGTCAAAATTATTTATATTAAAAACTAAATCTTTATTCACCGACATCATTGCCAGAGCATTAAGTCGTTCTTCGTTCATTGTGTTTCTTAGAAACGTTTTTATTCTTTTGAGAGTAGAAAAGCAACGTTCTGCTTCAGATGTGGACATTGGCGTAGTCACAATAATTATTAATAATTTAACGATTTCACTAAATGTTTCATTTAAACTATTTTGAGTAATCCAAGAAAGCATGTTCAAACCACCTTTAATATTTTTAAAATCTTGCCGTGAATAAATTACTTCCAATTCAGTCTTTAATTTGTCTTTTTCTAGCATTGGATAGAATTTAACGACTGCATTGAAAGCCACTGCTGGAAATTTTTTACAGTAGTGTATAAAATTGTCTACATTTACCAAAGACGCAGCTTCTAAATGGCCTCTGTATGACAGTCTTTTCTTAAGCTGAAAAATTATTGTATCGCACACTTCCTTGGCAATTACGGAATTTTTACTTTCAGGATTAATTTTTCTGCGTTTATTCTCATTTATGGGCAGTTCTTGCTCTATTTTGTCAACAGAATTTCTAATAGACAATATTATTTGTTCAAACTGCTTCAAATCTTTTAGAAGTTCAATACTATCTTTATTTCTGGATTGAAACTGATTGTATAATATGTCTACATGCGGAAAAATCTTGTGAAATAAGTTGAGCCAAAATACGTAATCTGGATCTTCGAGAGTTCTTCGCAAACCATAAGCTTCTTTACAAGTAATAGTTTTATTACACTTTTCCTCCAGTTCTTCCAAACATTCGATTAACTTCTGCCTGTTCTCAAAAATGACATTTACTGTGCGGATATTATAATTCCAACGTGTAGCAGCAACTCGTGGCAATTTTCGATTTACAATTTCTTCTAAGATGTCGCATCTATGAGTAGAACTTGAAAAGAAATTAGGGATTGAAGATAAATTGGCGAAAAAGATTTTTACTTTTGTATTTTGGCTTGTTGCTTTTTGCATAATTAGATTTAGTTGGTGAGCATAACAATGCACAAAGTAAGCATATTTATATTTATTTCTTATCTTTGTTTGGACTCCACCAGTAGCACCGCTCATAACATTTGCTCCATCGTAAGTTTGAGCTATGAGTTTAGATGGCGAATTTGGAATTAATATATTTAATTCATTTTCTATGTATTGTGTCAAGCTATCTGCTGATTTATCGACGACTCTCAAAAAAGTCCAGAATCTCTCGTAAATATTTCCGTTATGGATATACCTAAGTATGATAACCATTTGGCACTGATTTGACACATCAGTGGTTTCGTCGCATTGGATTGCCAAAAATTCGGTCTCATTAATTTGTTCTTTAATTTCTTGTCGACATACTGCAAGCATACTGTCCAGAATTTCGTTCTGCACACTTTTGGACGTACCTTTAAAAACCGCTGCAGTGTTTAAATGGTCTTTCAAAATTGTATCTAATTCCGAAGAAAAGTCAATTAATTCTCTAAAAATTCCACGGTTTTGAGAATCTCCTTTTTCGTCATGACCTCTTAAGGCTAATTCTAATTTTCCACAGAATTTTATACAATTTATTATTCTCTTTAATATGTATCTATTTTTGGTTACTAGTTCGTTATGTTTTATTATGTTCTGTCTATAAACTGAATTTAACTGAACCGCAATATTTACAGAACCTAATAAAGCTAACTCCGTGTAACAAGACATGTGATGTGCAGAAAACTTCGTGTTTTTTTAATCTTTGATTTAAATGCTTAAGATCTTTAAATCCAGTTCGTGACCATGTTTTGTCCATTCCCTTTCCCTCAGAATAAAACAGAACACACGGAAAACAAAAGAGAGCGTTTAAGGTATCACAACCAGATATCCACTTATTTTTCTTGTAAATGTCTACAGAAAAATGTCTTGTAAAAGTGCGGACCCCAACTTTATCTTGCTGGTTAAGATTTAGTATCGGTGTAGGTCTTCCAAGTGCTTTTATTTTCACCTTTTCAGATAAGGAAAGAGCTTTAAAATTAACGTTTATAACATTTTGTATGCTATTGTCCGTCATTTTTGTACTTAAAACTGAGTAAAATAAAGATCACAAACACTACAGATAAGTAATACACATAAGGAAACGGAGAAAATACGCAATTACTTACTACAATATACCACTGCGGCTCAAAATACGAGAGCCGCCGGCCAACATTAAAACTGCATATGCTGCAGTATCGGCAACGATCGCGCCGATTCGTTTTTTAACACGTTTCTTGCATACCGTCTGAAGGCTCAGAAAATTAGAGCCTACAGGCACGCCGTACCCTGTGGTGTATGTATACATGACGGTTACGTGCACTTGTAATAACTTATTTTACGCGTAGTATATAACTAACAACTGCAAAAATAATAATAGGGAAAAAGTTGAAAAGCATTAATATAATGTATTTTTTAATCATGCAGTAAAATTATTTTTTCTATTAACGACTGGGAGGCTCGAGCCCCTGAGCCCTTATAGAGCAGCCGCCACTGAGTCTCAGAGGCTCTCAACCTTGTCACTCCGCAATGCTCAGCGGTCTCAAACTAGACTTGTCATTCGGCAGTGCTCAGGGGGTACTATAGGCTTGTTACCCAACAATACAATCAGAAATAACATTCTAGAAAAATACTGCAATTCAAAAAGAAATCATATTCTGTCAAAATCCAAACAATACAGTACAACGTAGTAATCATCACCTTCTAGCAAATACCACAACAGAAACAGAAATCACAACCAGTCAAAATCCACAACAATACAAACAGTAATCACCTCTTATCAAAATACCACAACAATACAAACAGAAATCACATACTCGCAAAATACCACAACAGAAACAGAAATCACAACCCGTCAAAACCACAGCAATACAAACAGTAATCACCTTCTTCCAGTTGTTTTTCGGTCAAGTGCAAGTTTGCTTAATAATTACAGAAAGCTGTGTTATTTTCCATAAGTTGAATTATTGAGCTTCCAAAGTTTGTAGTGCGTCTTTAGGTCACATAACAATTGAAAGTGATCGTAATAATGGAAAGTGTTAAGTCAGAATGGTCGAGCGTGTTGCACAAATTACAATTTACCCGCAGATGGGCCTCAGTACTGCTAATAATATTCAGTCCAATCTGATTAAATGATGATATTAAATACTAGTGATTTGTGCGAATTGGAGAATCCTTCATCCTGCATGCCGATATCTCTTCACAAATGACTGTCTTTGCCTGTGGTCAAATTATTTTCCTAAATCTGACGACACGAGCGCCAACGATGTCGCTTGCACCACCAAATGGTCGCCCTCAGAACGTATCGTATAATTTTGTTTTCTTTATTTTTAATTGTTTGTCTGGTAAGTACTTGCCAATGTTTATTAAAGTATAGCAGCCTTGCTTTTGTTTTTTGTTTAATACCATCTTTACTATCTTGAAATGAAATAATTAAAGAGAGCACAAAAGTCTTCCAACAATCAGCACCTTGTTTGTTTGCAGTAGAAATCGCTTAGAACAATTTTCTGTATAAACTTTATTCAAAGGTTGTGGGGTTGAACAATCTGTACGTGGTGTAATCCCTGCTTTGAAAATTATCGATCAAGTATTCGCAAAATTCGTTTATATAAAACTAGAGCGAATTCGGTGCAGTGAACATGCGTTGAATCAACGATACGCACAATTTAAAATAATTTGTATTATCTTGTATGGAAATGCTCATGTTCATGACATAATCAAAGAGAGCTCGACAGTCTTTAACAATCGGCTGTTGATAGTAGAAAGCACTTAAAATGGTTGTGGGGTTGAACAAGCTGAACCTGGCATAGTCCCTGTTTTTGCAACATGTAAATTAAGCATTCGCAGATTTCTAACATCTAAAATTAGAACATTTTAGATACATTAGAACATTAAATGTGTTGGAAACTGTCGGATTTCGGAAACATAATTGGCGTTTTAATTTTCCGTAAATTAAAAAAAAACTCGAATTTGAGTAAATATTTCGAATGCCAATATGTTCAGTAGATTAAATTGTTTTGATAGAAGATTAACTGTGAGTTTGCATCGATGTAAAACCTAATTTTACTATATTGCGTACTTTCTGCGGTTGTGGGAAACGTAGCAATTTCCTATTTGTTTTTGGATTAATACAATTTTTATTGCAATGTACGGAAATGCTACATTTTCATAAAATAATCAAAGAAAGCAGAAAAGTCTTCCAACAAACAGCCTGTTTGGCTGTTTGTTTTAGAAATCACTTATAACAATTGTCTATGTAAATTTATTTCAAGGTTGTGGGGTTGAACAAGCTGTGCATGGTGTAATCCATGTATTGCAAATTGTCGATCACTTGTGCGCAGAATTCTTTTATCTAAAATTAGAGCATGGTAATGAACATGCGCTAAACCAGTTAAACATACAATTGAATACAATTTTTATTATCTTGTACGGAAACGCTCATTCTCATGAAATAATCAAAGAAAGCTCAAAAGTCTTCCAACAATACCATTTCGGCTGTTCATACTAGACATCACTTAGAGCAACTGTATGTGTAAACTTTATTCCTAGGTTGTGGGCTTGAACAAGATGTACATGGTGTAATTCCTGCTGAGCAATTGTCAATATTTCAAAGTTAGGCTACTTCGCAATTGCTTTTTTTGAGCTTTAACTACTGGGAAAGTTGTTTTTTGGTCTAAATCTACGGTAGTAACTGAACACTGACTGTGTTAGATACTTTCTGTTTTCCAAACTTGCTTTGCTTTTCAGCTAAGTTTACTGCAAACCAAATACCACCACCATGTTTTTGCAGCTTTTTTTTAGTACTGTTTGAAAACGATTGTGGCTCGTAGCTTCTAATGATCCCAGTTAACTAGAGCAAAATTTTGCTAGATTGTAGGGTTAAATTTTGCCTTGTAAACAGTGCAACTCTGGATTATTGTGTGACTTTACAGCCAGTTCATTAAATATGAGTCTTGAATTCAAAATTTTGAACATTGAAGTTGCAACACAATCTCAGATTTTTACACGTCACAATATTCGAATAACCTTGAACCAATTTTTGAAGGTTATTTTAACAGTAATTCACGTATACATTTTTTGACCTTGATGTGGGTGTTTGAAGAACTAGTCTGAGAAATACTACCATATTATCAAGAAAAGCCAACATCTTAAAGCATTCTAATAGTGTTTTCCCCTTGAGTTACACGAAACTTGCAAAACCTTTTACATAGGTCTATAACTTTAATAACGGACCATTAGTGGAGCGTCAAGGTGGATTGAACGCCGTAATATGGCTGAGACAACATCAAAAGCAAAATCATCGGAACATTTAATAAGAAAGCCATTTGTATTACCATCATACGAGTTCAAACCCCTCTGTTTGGCAACCCTGGATGCCACCGCTACCAATAGAGCGCTGTTTGGAGGGTAGTAAAAATATATAGCCGATATTTCGCGATGCTGATAAAAGCTTATGTACGTTTTAAGGTACTGAACACGTCGCCTCCATAAATCGTTTATGTGCACTACCGTGTATGCAAAACGTAATGCACGAAGGGTAAGCGCCGGAGGGCATTAGCAATATTGGAGAACCGCTCGTATTTTATAATTACCTTCGTTAGGTAATGACAGCTCTATCTTCGCGAAAACTAAATGCCTTTTGGTCTTAACCGTAAACTCGGAGGGAAATTTTTATAGCACATTAAAGAAAATGGTTAAGAGCTATGTGGTTGCTATACCTGAACCTTAAAACTGCATTGAAAAGGGAACTAAATGGAAACTAGAATCATGGTAGTTTAGTTGATAATAGCTTGAAAGGCGAAGTCCTTAGAATTTTATATAAAGTAAGTACAAGAGGGATTTAACAGAAGATACCCTCCACAATAAGAAGGAAAGGTGTACAGGATGCGGGAAACGACAGAGAGATACTGTATAAAAAATCGCCTAACAAGAAGGTGTGGAGAAACCTCGCGAATGTTCTATTTTTTGGGCGTTCTAAAGCTGTAGGTTGCATATGCACTTTTAAACCATATCCTTAGAGGATTTTCCAAATTTTCAAATTGCTAAACTGTTAAAATGAACTAAATATCGTAGCAGGTAACCACTTTCTAAATGGTACAAACTTTGTTTCTGTAGATTTTGTATGTAACTATATCGGAAGCAAATATTAAACATTTATTGCATTTGATTATATACGTAATATGATTTTAATTAATTCTATAAAGCAAACATTTTACGTGACACTGAATAAAATGTAAATTAGGTAAACGTAGGC
Organism: Limonius californicus; assembly: GCA_014611495.1. Lineage (NCBI taxonomy): Eukaryota > Metazoa > Arthropoda > Insecta > Coleoptera > Elateridae > Limonius > Limonius californicus. Next base: position 14,656 of record JABXWE010103283.1, on the reverse strand, counting down.
AGCTGTAACTATCGTACTGTAATGTTGGTTGTTGGTTGCCTATGATGACCAGGAACTCCTATTTAAGGAATGCTATATCGTAATTTAGTCTGCCGAGTTTCATTGATTTTATACTATATTTCGAAGCTTTTTAATTTTACATGACATTCAATTAAATATTAATGAATGTGATCGTATTATCTAATTTTTGTTTAACCAAACGTAAGCGGTTGTAACTATCGTACTGTAATGCTGGTTGCCTAATTTCATCAGGGCCTTCTGTTTAACGCTTATTACTATATCGAAATTTTGTCTGCCGAATTTCATTGATTTTTTTATTAGATTTGGAAGTTTTTATTTTAAGAACACATTCAATTAAATATTAATTAATTTGGTCGAATTATTTAATTTATTATTTAATTAAACGTAGGCAATTGTAACTATCGTACTGTAATGCTGGTTGCCTAAGTTCATCAGGGCCTTCTGTTTAACGCTTATTACTATATCGAAATTTTGTCTGCTGAATGTCATTGATTTTTTATTAGATTTGGAAGTTTTTATTTTAACACCACATTCAATTAAATATTAATTAATTTGGTCGAATTATTTAATTTATTATTTAATTAAACGTAGGCAATTGTAACTATCGTACTGTAATGCTGGTTGCCTAAGTTCATTAGGGCCTTCTGTTTAAGGCATAGTACTATATCGTTATTTGTTCTGCTGAATTTTATTGATTTTATATTCGATTTCGAAGCTTTTATTTTTACGTGACATTTAGTGAAATATTCATTAATTTGTTCATATTATCTAATTTTAGTTTAATCAAACGTAGGCAGTTGTAACTATCGTACTGTAACGCTGGTTGCCTAAGTTCATTAGGGCCTTCTGTTTAAGGCATATTACTATATCGTAATTGTTTCCGCTGAATTTTCGTGATTTTATATTAGAGTTCGAAACTTTTTATTTTTAGATGACATTCAATTAAATATTCATTAATTTGATCGAATTGTCTAATTTTTTATGTAAGCAAACGTAGGCAGTTGTAACTACCACCCTGTACTGCTGGTTGCCTATATTTATCAGGGCCGTCTGTTTAAGGCATACTACTATATCGTAATTTTTGTTACTGAATTCGATTGATTTTTACGTGACATTCAATTAAATATTCATCATTTTGATCGTATTATCTAATTTTTGTTTAATTAAGCGTGGGCAACTACAACTACCGTGATGTAGTGTTGGTTGCCGATGTTAATCAGGGATTTTTGTTTAACGAATACTGTACTAAAACATTCCTTTTGCTTTTGCAGGAGTTACCTCTGCACGCAGTTCAATTAAAACCCATTTTAATTATTAACAGTTTAATTGATTTAACTTGGTTTTCTACATCTTTTCAAGTCAAGCTTGAAAACTATTCTACTACGACTCGCGCTTTGACCGGAGTATCTAATGTAGCAATAATGTTTATCTGTCAAGGCACGAGGCGTTCCACTTATTAAACTAAATCGACACTTCCAACAACTATTAATATACAAGATGATTATAATCTAAGTACACTATGATATACTAATTAACCTATCTTAATCACATTACAATACTATGTCATATTTTGTCTGTTGAATTTCATTGATTTTATACTATATTTCGAAGCTTTTTATTTTTACGTGACACTCAATTACAGGTACGCTGGTTTGATAATATATGCGAATGTTTTAACTTAGCCTAACCTAACTTTGTTTATGTTCCTAACTGTAAATAGCTGCACATTGTAATATTGGTTGCCTATATTAATCAGGGACTACCATATCATATTTTTTCTGCTGAATTTTATGATTTTATATTACATTTCTAAGAATCTTATTCTTACGTGATATTCAATAAAATATTCACTAATTTGATGGCAATTTCGAATTTTTTGTTTAATTAAGCGTAGGCAGCTGTAACTACCATGATGTAATGTTGATTGCCTATGTTAGTCAGGAATTCATATTTAACCGAAAATACTACATCGTATTTTTTCTGCTGAATTTTATGATTTTATATTACATGTCTAAGAGTCTTATTTTTACGTGATATTCAATAAAATATTCACTAATTTGATGGCAATTTTAGAATTAAGCGTAGCCAGCTGTAACTACCATGATGTAATGTTGGTTGCCTATGTTAGCCAGGAATTCATATTTAACCGAATACTACATCGTATTTTTTGCGTTGAATTTAATTGATTTTTTATTACATTTCATAGATTCTTATTCCACATTCTTTAAAAAAATTGTGATTTTTTCAAGCAATTTCTGTGTTTAGTTAAACAGTCTACTGTAAACATCAGCCGTATTGTAATATTGGTTGCCTGTCTAAGATCCTATTTAAATAATACGTATAATATTTTACTACATTTAATTGATTTCCTGTGACTATTTTGAAGGATTTTATAAATATGTGTGGCCATAATTATTTAATTAACCATTTCTTGACTTAATTAATCATTAATTAACCGTACTCTCTTGCAAACATAATCCTAATTGTAATGTTGGTTGCCTATATCAAACAGAGAAATCTTTCTGCAAAGTATATCACACTGAATTTAATTAATTTCATGCTACAAACCTAATTTAAGTAAGTTTACTTAAAATCCTTATAAGGTTTTTATAGGAAAGTAAGTCAGAACCAGTGTTTTAAAAATGGAAAATGTAGTAATTCTAGAATCTAGGAATATTTTCACGTGTTTATTATATGTTAATCATTTCTAAAAGATTTGTAAAATATGCATGGCTATAAAATCTATGTCTGCATATCTGATATAATAAGTAATAATTGTTGGTTGAAGTTTTTTTAATGGAGCATGTTGCACCTGTACATGCAATTAGTAAATATATACAGGCAGGCAAAAATCGTGTATTCCTTGTAAGTGTTACAGAATTTAAGTGGCGTTCATAAACTGTTTAGTACAACGATTTTATTATGCCATTTATTCATTTAATTATCCACAACCTACTGTTAATAGCTGCGTCATTGTAGTGTAACGTTACTACGGTAACTTTTAAATATGGCCAGGAAAAAATCGTACATACCGCGTGAACAACTGTATCTCACTTAACAGACAAACATTTTAAGTGTCTTTCGAGAAGGTAACAATATTAATAACTAAGAATTTATGTATTCAATTAACTACAATCTACTGGAAACTTAACCTAACCTCACTTTGTGTATTTTATAACTGTAAACAGCCGCCACATTGTAATGTTGGTTGCCTATGCAAAACAATGAATTCTATCCAAAAATAATAAATCACGATTTATCATATTGAATTTAATTAATTTCATGTATTATACTTTGAGATGTGTTTTTTTTAAATCTATGTGTCTCCATCATGTTGTTAAAGTGCCATATCGTGTTATCAAATAATATAAAAAAATAGTATGGCTCAACAATCATAAAAGAAGTTATTTATGAGTTAACATTTATCAAAATTCTTGCATCAGTTATTTTTTATAAAGATTAAAACCATAAAAGAGACGGCTGCATACTTTTTACATACTTTTTATATAGTCATTGTTATAATAACATGTTGCGTTAGTACATGTAAATTGTAAATATAACAGAAGAAAATGCTTTCCTTCTTCAGCAAGAAAGGTAGCTAGCTTATTGTCAGTATCAAACATTTTAAGTGACTTTGAAGAAAGTCTTTGCTACCGCTTTCATCAAATAATGTTTTGTTGAATTATCTGCAAACAGCAAGTGTAGCGTATTGCTGGTTGCCTATGTTAACTAGCTAATCCTTCTTGGAAAATATATTGCAGTGCAAAGGGGAAGCTACTTTTAAGGTCAATGATCCTAGGAAGATAATTACATTTTGATGTAATGATTGCTTTATAAAAGGTAAACCAATTATACGTAACTAACAGGAAGCACGAGTGTACCTAAGAACTGAAGAAATACACCAGAAAATAATATTTAATCCTGTCCGAATTTTACATAGAGCATTATAGGCATTTTAGGTTAAAGAACAGCAGGCGATTGACGTGTTTTTAGATTCCGCCTGAAGTCACCTGCGTACTGGGAAATAGTTTCATTTTCTCATATAATAGTAAGGTGCGATAGAACCGACTTCTGAGTCAGAGTACTCATGTTCGACAGTTAGACCGTGGTATATTTTAATCATTTTAAATATTGGCGACAAGTTTCTAAAGATTGTTCCTGACGCCCAACTTACCATAATTTATAAAAATTAATACATTAATAAAAATATGATTGCAAAATGCAAGTTAATTCAATTTCTATTTAACCTTAAAATTAAAATTTAAATTATTATCTTCTTCTTAATAATTTATAACAATATTTTATAGTTTATTATATAATTTGAATATTTTTTTATACAAATCTGTATATATATGCTCGTTACTCACTTTTTATATTATTACTTTGTTAATAACAAATTTGATAGAAATTAACAAAAGTTTTAATTTACAAATTTTAAATACCAAAATTGTTTTTTGTAACTGTTGTAATTCAATAGGAAATACGGTATACTAATTTTGTGAAGTATGTTTTGATATAATTCGCTTTTTGGTATTTTAAACGAAAGGGCATACTTTCTGTTTTCCCCTAAATATTCATGCTTTCAGAGAATCAGTTTAAAATTTTATTTCCACGATTGCTTATCGTGATTGGAAACACGAAACTCGTTTTTTACATTTACACCACCAACACGATGTTAATAAACAGCTCACACAATTTTGCTGATTATTTATTCAAGTGCTACTATTTATGACCTGTTTTTCTACATTTTGTATTAAAATATAGGAGTCTAATGCTTTTAACTTATGTTCTAGAATACTGAGTTCTGTTACGTAGTACGCAATCTGATATTTTGTGGTTCGTACAACCATATAGGCTGATTGCAATAAATTTGACATAATAAACATTTGCGGGCCTACATATATTGATAATGCATTGATTAGAAATGCGCTACCCCTACTAAAACCCTGGAACCTGCTAGTCAGACTTTTATTATATATTCATTGTGAAATTGTAGACCAAGGTACTTCTTATAGTGCTAATACTTAGTTTACGTCAAGTATTTGGCCATCTAGGTTGCCTGATCAACCCCATGTTCTTTGTGGCGATATTTGAGTTTGTATATATTACATATATAGTATTTATAAGTTAAAACATTTTGAGTTTTGCACATTTGGAATGAAAGTTGGAAACAGCGAAGTTGTTTATTAACATTTACAATATTTGATATATATTGCTATGTAATAAAAGGTCATGGTTTAAAACTAACGCCAACTAGCTCGAACACAAAACTGTTATCTCAGGGAATTAAAGAAGTGTCTCTACTCGTGGCTTCGTCTCGTTCAAAAAGTTGAAAACGTTAAAAAAATAACACGTGCAAATTCTTACAACCCTCACTTTGCTTTAATGTCACCGCAACTAGTTTATCTTTTATCAGCACCAACCTTTACACAGAAGTTAGGCACGCTAAAATGCCCCTGCACTGCTACTCCGCCAGTACACAGACCGCACTCATCTCCGCCAGGCTGCTTCTGCTTACCGTGGACCGCTGGCTGTTTCTGACATGCCGTACTTATCCATTTCCATTAGCGATGATTAAAACTCCCGTTTCATTTTGATGATGATCTATTTTTTTTTAAATATTGCAAAAACAAAAGTAATCTCCAATTTAAAATTTAGTAATCGTTTACCAGTGGGGAAAAGGTTATTTTGGCCCGGAAAACACGTCTTGCCCCAACCGCGATTAAAAAGTGAATGATTCAATTATTTTATCGAATTTAGAAGCTTGCTTTTACTTGACAACCAATGAAATTACAAGGTTTATGACCGATGGGAAAACTGCCAAGCTGTCAAACCCCATTTTTAAATATTACCAATCCACACAACACTACACCGCGACTTCAGCCTTACATTCAACATCTTGAGCGTTTTCCTCATCTTTTACATACCATTATCTAAACGCACAACCGATTATAATGAAATTTTTAAATGGTACTTATGCCCATTAACATTTAAGCCCCTCGTTATAATATCACAGCGAGTTTATTCTACAGCTCCGGCCATCTCTCGCATCCCAAACGCCACTGTTTTTTGTTTATCCAATTTTCTTCCTGAGGGTTTCTGTTTATCATGTCTTGTTTCATTTCTTTGTTCCATTTGTCTGGGGGTCTGCCCTTTTTTTTCCCTGGTGGGTTCCAATTTATTATTCTTTTTGGCCATCTTTGGGAGTACATTCTTTGTACATGGCCGTATCATATAAGTCGTCTCTTTTCTATTTCATCAACCGTTGTTTAATTTTTGTCCATTCTTTCCCTTATTTCAGTGTTTCTAATATGGTTCATCTTGGATACTCTGCATCCACGTCGCAAAAATCCATTTCAACCGCATTTATTCTTTGTCTGTCTCTCTTAGACATTTCCCAGGTTTCGGAACCATATATCAGTATGCTTTGTACGATGCTAGTGTATATTCTGACTTCGTGCGCTTTTCTAAATTGTTGGACCATAGTAAGTTCAGTTTTTGCGTTGTTTGTCTTTTTTCTCATTCATTCATATTACCTTCCGCCCCCCCCGAACCGCTTTCGCATTTCTTCAGGGGGGTACGGTCGTTCCAGCCGGGATTCGAACACTCCAGTCGTTCGGCCACATTTCGCTGTGACCTCGAGTGGCATCGCGTATCCGCACTACTCCACCCAGGCCCCTATGCGTTGCTTGTCTAGTCTGTCAAATTCTACTTGTAGTTTCGATTTTTGAGTTATCTTCTGACGATATTATACTCCCCAAATATTTGTGTTCTTCGCACTTGGATATGGTTTGTCCTTGTATATGCAGATCTGTTGATTGTCCTCCAATTGCTAATTATTTGGTCTTTTTGTAGTTTATCTTTAGACCATTTGCTTCATAGCCGTCGGCGAGTTTTCTCATCATATATTTTATGTCATGCCCATCTCCTGCCATGATTACTTGGTTGTCCCTAGGGATACTCATATAACTACATTTTCTTTTCCAATTGTTTAAAGTACTTTCTAAATATATTTTAAATAGTGTGGGTGACAAGTAACACCTTTGTCGCAATCCTTTGTCGGTCTTAAACGGTGCAGATAGTTTATTTGATGTTTTATTTGCATTCTTTAGATTTTTGTATATCTCCTTAATGGTGAATATGCACTGCTTATTGATATTAGTTTCGTGATCCCTTTTTGTGTGTAGGTGTTAGGTATCCAATCTTCCAATCTCGTGGTAGTTCGTCATGTTGTAAGAGGCACCTGTTAAATATACAAGCTAGTATTTCATATGTTCTTGTAGTTGCACATTTTATAAGCTCAACGGGGATGCCTCCTGGACCCGGGGCGTTCCCATATTTCATTTCTCGGCAAGTCTGTTGTACTTCTCTCGTGCTTATTTGCTCGACGTGATACCGTGATTCTTCTTCTTGTTCTGTTTGTTTATACTCTTTCCTATCCCCTTGTAATATCTTAATGAACTATTTTTGTCATTTGTCAATACATATCATATTTATATTTTTCTCTTTTTGGCCTTTTCTCAGGTTCTTAATAACACTCCAGGCTTCTTCTGTTTTGGTACCTCCTATGTGTTGTTCCACTCTGTTGCATGTGTTTTCCCATTCCTGCTTTTTGCCGTCCTGTACCTTTTGTTTAACTTCTCTTCTTTTTTCTTGGTATATTCTTCTATTTTGAGGGTCATTTGAGGTGAATTTGGTAAATACACTACATATACAGGGTATATCAGGAATAGGTGCAAATCTTAAATCCGATGGTAGATTACAATATATACAAACTAGAAAAAACATTTCTTTGGCAATGGACCCTTAAGATATGAGAAAATAATAATTGAAAATTTGACCCAAAACTGTTTGAGTATCGCAGGATAATAACAAAAATTTGAGTTCAGACATGTTATGCAAAGGAGAGTAAGATAGAAGTGCAAAAAAATTTCTTATCACCTGCCACAAACCAATACTATTAGGTAGATCAGTAATTTCTATTCAGTCTGTTGTCTGTTGTTGAAGTTTATCACAAGCCAGACAAGTGTTTACGTGTTTGCCACTTTGGATTTACTTTACAATTAGGTGATAACCTTCTACAGCATAAATGCATTTTCTATGTATCATCAGCAGTTCACAAACAAAATTTTATTTTATTTTTTAATTCAAAAAATAAACTTACTGATTTTGGAAACATGAATAGTACCATTGAATTCTACTTGAGTCAATCTATTACTGATTTAAATATTTGTACCTATTTCTGATACACCCTGTATACGCATGGTAGGTCTGTATAGTAACAGTAAAGCAACGGAGAAAATAAGTTTTGTGTTCCTTCTAACAAATTTTGCAATTAAAATACCTCAGATTAGACCGAACCTGTGGGCTACGCCCAACGCGCATATGTAATTTAAATCACCTAAATTCTTTAATAAAGTATTTAATGTGGTTTCAGTATATATGTACGTATGATGGATTTATACAGGTACAGTAAAACAATTTAGAAAACAAGCTATTGCTTTCTTCTATTAAAATTAACAGTACAATTATATTGGACTAGCTGAACCTGAGGGCTACCCCTCACACTTTTATATAAATTGAACAACCGAAATTTTTTAATAAAGAATAAAGTTTTAGGAAATGTGTACGAATGGCACATCTACATAATTATGTTACAGCAATGTAAAAGTAAGCTTTGGTTTCCTTCTAAAATTAACAATAAAATCACTTTAAACTAGGCGAATCTGTGGGCCACGCTCCACGTGTTGATATAAATTAAATAACCTTAATGATTTCTTATAGTATCTACCGTGAATTTGATAAATACACGATATATGTATGGCAGGTCTATAAAGTAACAGTAAAGCAATTGAGGAAATAAGATTGCAATTAAATTACCTCAGCCTATAACGAACCTGTAGGCTACGGCCAACGCGCAGATGTAATTTAACAAACCATCTACTGTGATTTAAGTACGTACGCTTTATAAAGTTAGAGTAAAACAATTTAGGACACAAGCTTTGGCTTTTTTCTAGTAAAATTAACGGTGATAGTACACCAGGCTAGCTGAACCTGAGGGATGCGCGCCACGCATTAATTAAACAACCGAAATTTTTCAATAGAGTATAAAGTTTTAGTGAATGTGTACCTACGGTAGATCTACAAAGTTTTTTCTAATTATGTTAACAATTCTACTTTTAAGTAGCTGAACCTGTAGGCTACACCCCACCCATAGACGCAAAATTAAGCAACCTAAATTCTTTAATTAAATATCTGCTGTGGTTTCGGTAAATATGTACGTATGGTAGATCTATACAGTTACAGTAAAGAAACTTAGAAAATAAGCTTTGCTTTCTTTATAATAAAATGTACATTTAATTTATTTTCGACTAGCCGAACCTGTGGAATACACCTCACTGGTAGATGTAAATTAAACAACCAAAATTCTTGGACGAAGGATCTATTGTCGTTTTAGTAAATGTTTACGTATGATAGAACATGTTGGCTACGCCCCACGCTTTGTTATACATTTAAACAATCGAAATTTTATAATAAAGTACGTAGCGAATATGTGCATATGGCAGGTCTCTAAAGTTACAGTAAAGTAACTTAAAAAATGAGCTTTCAATTCCTTTCAATAGCATTACATTTAAAATACTTCTAACTAGTTGAACCTGTGGGCTACGTCCCACGCGTGGATGCGAATTTAACAACCTAAATTGTTTAATAAAATATCGGTTGTGTTTTCGGCAAATATGTACGTATGGTAACTCTATAAAGTTACAGTAAAGTAACTTAGGAAATGAGGTGTGGATTCCTTTCAACAGCATTAACATTTAAAATAGTTGAACTTGTGGGCTATGCGTCACGCTTACATGTAATTTAAATAATTTAAATTTGATAGTAAAATATCTACCTTGGTTTTAGTAAATATGAACATACAGTAGGTTCTAGAAAATAAGCGTTTGCTTCTGTGTGGCAAAATTAACAATTAAATTACTCAAGATTATCTAAAACTGTTGTTTCTGCTTTCGCTACTTTGGGTATTCCTTTATACGCTCTCACAGTTGTTGCTGAAATAGAAATGGCTATAATTGTAAAATAACAGTCCTGAAAACCTGACCTGTAATAATTCTGCTGATATTGATTATTGTTCAGTATTTGTATGGGCAGAAAGATCCTGAATCTAAGTTTCTAAATGATTATTTGTTACGGCATTAAGTTTGTTTCTTTTTCTGGATAGTTATTTAAGCGGTATTTAATTCCGAGGGACCTTTTGCCGTTGCCCTACTTCCACTTATTATTTGTTTCCCAGTGGAAAATAACCAAATTATGAGCATAACCGTAATGCGTGTAAAGTACTTACAGTAACATATTTCTCCACCCAGATATGTCACAAATGCACACGTACGCAACACGAAGAAAAATAGTCGCTTCCTAAAAAATATGGCTCTCATAAAAAGCACACACGCGAATTTCCCGGAGAACATCAACTATGCGCAATGCAGAGCAACAGAAGCATTTTAATGCAAATATTTCAGCTACTTGTAAAAACGAGGGCTGAAATATACGCCCAATCAAATCACAACCGGCACCGAATATTCGAGCAGTAACGAAATTTATTTTAAACTTCGTTCGTTCGTGTCGTATTTCTTGAACTCATTTATTGGTGTTTGGTGATTGATTCGAGTTGTACACGTAGAGCTACAAAAAACTGACACCGTGAAAATTGCTTTAATGGTGGGCGGCTTTGGGAGTTTTGACCATTGACATTTCGGCGACTTTAGATGTTTATTTACAACAGGAATGGGACATTGTTGTATATTACCGAATTCTGAATTATTTAATGAGGTGGTTGTTATTGAAATACAATTATGTATTTCTTCTTCTGTTGCTTTTTTTCTGCTGCAATATGAAAAAGTAAGGTCCAAACGTAAATGAGGTTGACTTTTATGTGAATCCATGTCGTGGATTAGCCAGTCAGAGAACTCGATTCCATTGCTATCAACCAAGCTAATTAATTTTCCGAGAAAAAAGATATTGACGGTGTTTAATAATTCATACAGATGTTTTTCTTGGATATAAAAGTAAACCTCTGGGATTAGTTTATTCATAAAAATACAGTATAACAAGGATATAGTCGTCCCCCTGTTTAGCGATGTACTTGCACCACGGATCTGGGAGTTTTCTAATACCTCCCTGCAGGAAGTCTTTGGGTTGCATGCATATCCACTCTTGAACAGCTTCAATCAGTGATGCGCGTATCTCGAATTAAATCATTCGAAACATTCCATTATTCATACATCACCGATATGCGAAAATTCATTGTAATGACAAAACCTACTCGAATACGTGTGTGGCGACGTGTCCATCTTGAATGAAATAATTTGAAATATTCGATTATGCACGCATCTCCAAGATGCGAGTAATTCATTGTAAAGATAAAAACTTCTTGAATACGCTCATAGCTACGCGCGCATCTCGAATGAAATAATTCTAAATATTCGATTATGTATGCATTACCGAGATGCTAATAATTCATTCGAATGATAATAACTTCTCGAATAACTTCATAGCGACGCGCGCATCTCGAATGAAATAATTGTAAATATTCGATTATGTATGCAGTGCCGAGATGCTAATAATGCATTCGAATGATAATAACTTCTCGAACTACGTTCGTTTAGTAGCTCGCGTATCTCGAATGAAGCAATTCGAAATATTCGATTACACATGCATCTTTGAGATGCGAGTAATTCATTTAAACGATAAAGACTTCTCGGATTATTTTCGTTTGGTTGTTAGACTGCTAATCGAAATATCGTTTGTGAAACGGGATTTAGAATTAGGTTAATCTTACAATGTGACAAAAATTAAATAAACACAGAACAGAATCCATCCGGAAACGGAAAAAACAATTTGGGATAAGAGCGGGAGTTCCATGGAGTAATTATTTGAAAGGCAAGATGCCAGACATATCTCGCATTGCCGCAATGCGCGCGCATTTTGGATTCGATTTATTAATTCGAATGAATATATTAAAACCATTCGATTATGCCCGTCACTAGCTTCAATAACGTCGTTATTTAACTGAAATCTTTTCCCGGCTGAATTTGTTCAATTGTTCTTGCAGCGATATTGGGGCGAGCATTTGGAGAAAACAAACAGCCTGCCTGTTTAACTTTATCGCGTAAACTGTCAATATAAAAATGTAATGGTCTGCAGTAATTGTTCTTTAAGGAAATCAGTAAAGGCTACGCCCTGAGAATTCAATGAAAAAAATTGCCATCACTTGACCAGCTGCCAACTTCATTGCTGTCTTTGGCGTTGAAGACGTGTAACACCACTGCATGTCTGCACGTTCTGATTCGGACGTAAAATAATGTTCCCAAGTTTTAGCAGTTGCCACATTTAATTACAACAGTTCATCTCATTCTCTCTGATATCGCAACAGTGAAGAAGAAGCAATTTGTAAACGATTCAATTTGTGTTGTTTGGTTAACAAGCGCGGAATCCACCTGCTCTCACCTTACGATACTTGAGCTTGATTTTATATCTTCACACTTTCGACACTAATTTATAAATTTTACCCTTCTGTTTTGCTGAATAAGGGCACTACCGTTTTCTTTTTTATACGAGTAACCGAAATTGCAGCTCGTTGTACGTTTTCTATACGAGTTCTGCCGTATTCTAAAAGATTTCTATCAACCCAAAACCTGAATTCGAGAAAGACATTGATGATCGTATTGTGCTCGCAGCTTGTAAGAATTTCAATCGAATTTTCATTTGTAAGTAATTTGATTATTATGCGCTGTTCCACGCTATAATGAACAAAACTTACTACATCGTAACTGTAACTGTTAGAATAATATTATAGCGTACAGTTGCCATGGATATGTTAACACGGCCAGCTTTTCATTAATTTAGTTTTGTAAATTGTCTGTATAGATGAGGTAATTTCAACATTTCCGTTTAAATTTGTACATTTCTTGTAAATGTAGTAGTAATAGCTAAAGTTGTTATCAGAAAAGTTATAGGATATTTTTATACTGCCCAACAAGCCCATTGATTATACCTATAACGTGTAAGTCAATATTTTAATAATTTTGATGTAGATTGTTATACAGTGTGTGTTAAACTCAAGAAATACAATTTGGATATAAAGTGGTTCAAAATTGCTAGATTCTCTCAATAAAAATTTAGATATTGCAGTACCTTGTCATATGTATTTTGGGTTGCCTACTTTTTTGGAATGTGTGTTCGTCCTCCCCCGTGCATCACCCTGTATGCAGGGTTTTCTTAAAACAAGGAGCCGCAGTTATACAGAGAGTCGTGGGGCTAACCAGCCAAAAAAGTTCTTATGAACTCTCCGATGCATAATACCGTCAATTAACATTTAGATATTGCAGTACCTTGTGATATACAGGGAATTTGTCTTTTTAGTATACATAGCCTATGTATACTTTTAAAACAAACGCGTCAATTTCGCCTATTGTGTAGGCAACCAACTATACAGACAACTCAAGCATGCTGTTACCACAGCAATCAAATTAATTCAATGCTAAAAAATAAAATTAATCTTTATTTAGTGTCAAACAATTGTTAGAAAATTTAAATCAGAGGGATGCGTAATAAATTCCCATAAAATAAAAATTGAAAGTAATTACGTTTTAACCGAAGAAATGAAATGAAATATTTTATGCTACGTTGAATAATAATAATTAAAAAAGTTTGCCATCGCCGGGAATTGAACTCGGATCAACTGCTTGGAAGGCAGGTATGCTGACCATTACACCATTTTGCCGCTTATGTATGTGTTTTGTACAAAAGAAATATAAAGTGCACGGACCTTCCGGAAACATCCTGTTGATTTTTATATTTAATAAATAAGTCATCATCTGCGTCCTATATACCTACAAGGTGAAATACGTATTTAATATCAACACTGCATCAACATAACCTGCATACTCAAATAATTCACAACTATAGTGACGTTTGTTTCTGATTTTTAGTTGTCGGTATAGTTGGTTGCATACACAATAGGCGAAATTGACGCGTTTCTTTTAAAAGTATACATAGGCTATGTATACTAAAAAGAAAAATTCCTTGTATATATTTTGGGTTTTTGGGTTGCCTATTTTTGGAATGGTAGGCTCGTGTTCTTCCGCTAATCACCCGGTATATTGTGTGAGTACAAGGAATTCTGGTGAAATCTGTCTATTTTGACATTTTTCATTAAACGCTTACGACGTCAGAAGAGCTTATTTTATTTATCTTAATTCGCCACAAATGAACTAAATAAAAAATTGTCAAATTACAAATATTTGAAATATTCTTAATTGCAATATATTTTCTATTATATTCTGACGTGTCCTATTTGTATTTGTTGTTGAAATTAATTTAAATAAGGTGATATCGACGCTTTTAATGATTGACTGCAATAAAGTCCATAACAAAGCAGTCTTGACCAATATAATTTGATTAACTACTTAAGTAACCCTGAGATAAAAGTGTCGATCACTTTACGGACATAAATAATAATTACACAGTTATTTTATATTTATAACAATTACATATCAAGGTTAATGAACAAATTTGCGCTTAAAGTTCACACATATTGTAGGTAATATAGTATGTATGTTGCGCATGTTAG